>AWOL01S0097455.1:6024-20940 GCA_000715115.1 Nicotiana otophora
CATCTTATATATAGTATAGTATAGTATAGTATATATATACATCTTATATATATATATATATATATATGCTATATTCGATAAGCTATATATGCATCTTATATACTATATATAACATGTATATATAGTATAGTATAGTATAGTATATATACTAAATGATATGTATATATAGTATAGTATAGTATATATACTAAATGTATAATATATAAGTTATATATATATATACTAAGTGTATAGTATATAAGCTATATAAGATGTATGTATAGTATAGTATAGTATAGTATAGTATATATATATATAAGTTATATTCGATATAAGATGTATATATGGTGTAGTGTATTTATATATTAAATAAACTTTAGGTAACAATTCTATAATAAAATTTATAAAACATTGCTTTAGATATTTGTTTTAACATCCTTTTGTCTCTAATATCTATTTAATATTTTTTTTAAAACAATCTGTTTGGCCCACTTAGCCTATTTAGCCCGCGGGCCGGGACCGTTTAGCCCGGGATCAAACGGTCCCGGTCTCGGGCCGGTCCCTACAAAAAGACCGTTTTGCCCGGGACCGTTTGGCCCGTTTAATTTGGGACCGGCCCGGGACCAGCCCACTTGGCACCCTTAGTTGTACTTGTACTTAGCGGTATCCGATATAGCGCTAAGCGGAGTCTTAGCTCGAAAATATGAAGGTACGTAATTTCCTATCTATTATGTTAGTAGAACTCTAGGCGAGGCCGAAAAATGGTACCATCACCTAGAAATATTGGCGCTAGCTTTGTTAAGGCCGAAAAGGAATTGTTGTTAACCTCAGGGACTTCCTCGGGAATCTGGACCCTCTTTACGGACGGTTCCTAGAACGCAAAGGGGTCCGATCTCGACATCGTGTTGAAGACGCGTACGGGTAACGTAGTTAGACAATCCATTAGAACTGTAAAATTGACTAACAATAAGGCCGAGTATGAGGCCATGATTGCAGGTCTTGAACTGACTAAAAGCCTGGGGGCAGAAGTGGTCGAAGCTAAGTGTGACTCCCTCCTTATGGTAAATCAACTAAATGGTACATTCAAAGTAAAATAAGAATGAACGCGAAGGTACTTGGACAAATTACAGGTAATACTACATCGATTCAATGAATGGACCATACAACAAGTGCCCCGGGATCAAAATAGCGAAGCCGATGATCTGGCTAACTTGGGATTGTCGGTTAATGACGATGAATTTATCTTAGGAATGATTGTTCAGCTCATGAAATCAATAGTGGAAAAAGGCCATGCTGAAATAAACTCAAACTGTTTGACATGGGACTGGAGCAGTAAGTATATAGACTACTTGAAGACTGGGAAGTTGCCCTCAGATCCTAAAGAATTGAGGACTTTGCGTATGAAGGAGGCCATGTTTAGCTTGTCAGAAGGCACTTTTTACAGAAGAACATTCGACGGCCCACTCGTCGTATGTTTGGGACTAGGAGACACCGAATACGTCTTAAAGAAGTTCACAATGGCACCTGCGAATATCATTTGGGGCAGAGTCTTTGATTCGGAAAATAATTAGGGTCGACTATTACTGGACCGACATGGAGAAATAAGCAAGGGACTCTGTACGAAGATAGGACTGTTGTCATAGGCATGCACCGATGATCCATCATCCCGAAGAGCTACTACACTTGGTCTTGTCACCTTGGCCATACATAAAATGGGGAATGGACATTATCGGTCCCCTATCATGGGCACCCGGTAAGGATCAGTTTATACTATTTATGACTGACTATTTTTCTAAATGGGTTGAATCTCATGCGTTTGAGAAAGTCCGAGAAAAAGAAGTTATCGATTTTATTTTGGACCACATAATATGTCGGTTCGAGATACCAATCGAGATCGTGCGTGATAACGGGAAGCAGTTCATCCGCAGCAAGGTAAGCAAATTATTCGAGGACCATAAGACCAAAAAGATTCTGTCAACACACTATCACCCTAGTGGGAGAGTACATGCTGAGTCTATAAATAAGACCATTCCAAACCCTTAAGAAAGGGTTGACCGATGCCAAACGGCTTTTGGGCATACCGTACGACCTCAAAATCTAGTATTGGGGCCACTCCATTTTCGTTGGTCTATGATGTCAAAGCAGTAATACCAGTCAAGGTGGGAGAACCGAGTTTCAGTTTCCAATATGTGACCGCAGAATCAAACGGTAAGGCTATGAGCACGGGCCTGAAACTATTGGATGAGAGGCGCGAGGTTGCCTTAGTCCGATTTCCGCTCAGAAATAGCTGATAGAAAGATATTACAACCGAAGAGCCAACCTTCGATACTTCAATATCGGGGACTTGGTGTTAAGAAACATAACACTAAACACCAGAAACCTGAACGAAGGTAGTTATCGGGATTACCGATAAAGGTTCATACAAACTCGAAGCAGGGAACGGTGCACAACTACCGAACAACTGAAACGTCACCCACTTAAAACGGTACTACTGCTAAGGTACGACCTCATTCGCTTTTTTAATATATTATGAATTAGACTAACACTTGCATGCAACAACCAAAGGAGAATGTAGTTGTTAGGTCTAAAAGCACGCCTTGCACTCTTTTCTTCTTGAACTGGGTTTATCCCAAATGGGATTTTTGGCAAGGTTTTTAACGAGGCAATAGTAAATCGTGCTAACTTTGAGTCGAAGACCGGTTTTAAGTCAGAGTCAATGGTCACATCAACAGTATCCGAGCTCTCTTAAATATCGACCTAGAATAATGAGGGTCGTCACCCTCAGGTCAAGATGTTTAGCAAGAGAGGAAAATTTGTGCTTGAACAGTCTCGGCTCGATGCTTAGGATTTACTGTAAGGGCCAGGATGTATTGGAAGATCCAAACGGTTAAGTGACCTGTGCCCGCGTAGGCCACCCCAGCCATAATACGAGCTTTTACATGCTTACAATCTTGTATGTTACGCACAGAAATGAAATAAAGTTTCCACCTAGCTAATACATAATTTTTGCTTCATAAAAGTATCGAGCCTAAGGGATATTCCTACCCGGGGACAATCGAGCCCAGGGGCCACCCCTATCCTAGCCCAAAAGGCTACCCCCACTCGGGGACTGTCATTCGAGACATCTTCGGGCAGCTCGGGTTATCAAAACATGGAGGCACAAAGCCTATTAGGCAGTTCCTAAACTTAAAAGGCTACGACCACCCAAAATATTGTCTGGAGACGTCTGAAGCTCATAATCAAAACATAAGGCCTTTAACAAAATTCTAAACATGTTCAAAGGTTACCCTAAGCAAAGATATAGTCTAACAACATTTAAGAAAACATTTTGGGGAAAGTTTCGTTCACTTCGAGCTTCCACAAGTTTTGACCAAACAATTCATCGAGCAAAGGTCTTGTTCGAACCTCCGAAAAAAGACTTATTACTACGCTTGATTCTGTGCTAAGGAATTAGAAATGTTTGCAAATGTAAAAATATACTAAGATAATAGACTTGAAAATTGCAAAAAGGGAAAATATTTATATATTCCGGAATAAATCTACAAAGGCAAAAAAGGGTCTCAACAAAATATATGTACAAGATACAAAAACAAAAGCAAATCCTAAGGCATCTACACATGGTCTTCACCGGATCCCGACTCGTCACCAGAACTGTCAGGGCCTTCGGATTCTTCAGAGCACTCAGGGCCCTCTTCACCTCGGGATTCAGCTAGCCTCTTGGCCTCGACCTCGATTATTTTTGCTTCTTCGATCTCGACAGTTAGGTTGCAAACTCGGGAATGTATTTCTTTGAGGGTCTCCCTTCAACATAGCCACCTCATATACTCAGCAGTAGACTTAAGGCAGGCCTCGATTGCTTCAACATTGGCCTTATATTGGGCCACCATCTCGTCAATATCAGCCGAGGTTACTTCCAACCTGGACTTTGTTATTTCAAGCTCCTTGTCAAAGGCATCCCATTCAGTGATGGCCGAGCCCAGTCATGATTGGAGTTCCTCATTTTGTTGAGCCTGTGTATCTACCTTGTCCTTCTCCACCCGAAGCTGAACTTCCACCGAAGACAGCTTGGCCTCGGCCGTCTCCTTCTCCTAGGCCAGCAGGTCCATCTTAATTTTCCACCTGTTGGCCTTTATTTGGATCTCGCCCATCTCCTTGCGGAGTTGGTCGATCTTCTGCTAGACCCGTGAGGTATTGTTTTTAGCCTCAGCTACCGGATCCTCGTGTCTAACTTCAAAAACTTTTACCTTTTCCGCCAAATCAGCATGCTCATGCCTTAAGGCCGATGCTTCTTTCTGAGTTGAATCCAGCTCGACCTGGAGGTTCTTGGTGACCCCCTCTTGCTGCTCTCTAGGAATCTTGTACATATCCTTTTTTTGGGAAAACTCCTTGATCGCGAGCTCGAGTTTATTGACCTCAACCCGGTATTGAAGGAAACTCTCGTGGTGTAGTACTGAGGCCTGCAAAAGGGAAACAATGTGAGAAATATCAAACATGGATAACAATAGATAGATGGAAGGAAACAATGCCTTATATGGTTCAGCGCCTACAATGCTTCATTGAAAAGTTATGGCACATTCATCGTATTCATTTTTGCCTGGTCCTCCTCGGTCACCAGGCATCGGATGCAGCTTGCTACTCCTATGGGAGTATAAAGAACTCAAGCATCCTCCGGGGCGGTAAGAATTATCAATCTCTTGCAACTGGGATCTACACTCTGGGTGGTAAACTGATTGATCAGATTTGGGATCGTACTCAACTTGACAACTTCCAAAGATGGATCCTTCCTCGACACTTCCAGGTCGCCCAACCCAGAAAAACCCTCCAAAATGGACGACCCCACACCGTCGCAAATGGAACAAAGGAGATCGTCAGCACCATGAGCCCCTTCGTTGGACCTTTCCTTCCCTGATCGGGCCTCCTCGGGCATAGATTCGGTGTAAGAGGGCAACCCTAAAATCTCTATTATATCGGATGCATCCTTCAAAGTGGGTCCGGCATCCCGGGGGGTCTCCACATCAATCTTTCGAGCCTGAGGGAGATCGGCCTCCAACATCTCCCCCTAGGTTGTTGCCTGCTCTTCCGGAGAGATCGGCCCATGGGAGACAAAAATATCATCTTCTTCAGGGTCATCTCTAAGCTGGAGAAGTGAATCCAAGTCTAGTGCTAGGGAACCAAAGCCCATCTTTGGCTTATGAGCCAATCTCTCTTTTGGCTTCGCATCGGAGCTCGGGGAGCCTGAAACCTTCCACTTCTTCTTCTTCTTCTTCTTCTTCTTCTTTTCCCTCGCTGCAACCCCGAGCTGCCCCAAAGAGAAGGGATCAATAGACAAGGGCACATCCTCGTCTCCTTCTAAAGGCCTAAGTTCAGTGGTCTTAGGCAAACCTGCAATACAAAAAAGAGAGAAAATTAGAAAGCCTAACGTTACCTATTCGGGAGGATACCTTACCCTAAGAACGGGTCGTGCATCGGCCCTTCGAGAGTCCGCGCCATGTGCGCTCAAAGTATGAAATATAAGTAGAGGTGCCCTCGATCCACTCCTTTAGTCGGGGAATCGCGTTCAGCACCCGGGCAACAGCTGCACAGTCACAAGCATAAATGAGAAGAGAGAAATTGAAGAAAATGAATTTTGGCATTTAAAGAGAGATCCCACTTACGAGACGCATTCCACTCTTGGGGAATGACATGTATTCCGGGGGGATCAAATCCTTGGTCTTCACTCAGATGAACCGTCCTAGCCAGCTCCGATCATGGTATTCATCGATGCTCGAGAAGGGGGCCTTGTTAGACCGATGGGTAAGCTTGATCATCCCACTCAAAATATTTGGGGACTGTATATGTAACAACCCGGCTTATCATTTTGATTATTTCAGCCCTGTTCCCCCATTTACTTCTCAAATTGTGCTTATGGTTGTTATTTGACTTGTATTGGTAATTGGTTTGGGCCCAGTAAGGTTTTGGAATGATTTGTAACACTTAGGTCTAGAAGGGTTATGATTGAATATTTGAACTTGATTATGCCTTCAGCTTGACATTCGAGGACGAATGTTTCTAAGTGGGGGAGGTTGTAAAGACCTAGAAAGTTTTCTAACATTATTAAGCCGACCTCGAGATTTAGAGAATATTTTGCGAAACCTCGAAGTTCTTGAGAACCCGCACGAGGGTATCGAGATCATTAAAATACTTGGACATGAATATTATGAGGGTTGAAGGTCACTAAGTTGCATGAATAAAGTCATGGCTTCGAATGGTGGAATAAAGAGGGAAGAAGGAAACCCAACAAGCTTGCATAGCCTACGCAGGCTGCGTAGGCACAAATAGCATAGAAGTTAAGGGGAGGGTTTAAGGTGTGTAGCCAATCTGCGTAGGGTACGCAGCCAGCCTACGCAACTCATTTTCTATAAAACAGGGAAGGTTCGGGTAGAGAGTAAACGATAACATTTTTAGCTATGTTTTGGGTTCTAGAGAGAAGGTGGAGCATCCTCAACCCAAATACACATCAAAGGTGAGTTTTATGACATTGTTATAATGGATTAACACTAGTTAATGCTAGTATTAACATCTACATGGATTGAAATTCATTGGGATTTCTCTAATCTTCAAGAATCATTCAAAAGGGTTCAAGTTAGGGTTTGAGCTACAAGAGGTAAATTCTCCACCCTACACATAAATACAACTATGGATTAAGTATTTGGAATGTATTGTGAAGTAGAAAGTACCAATTGGTTGAAGAATTATGCTAGTCCTTGAAATGGGTATTGTGAGTTATGGTTTTTGAATGGAGAAGAATATGAATAGTCAATTTTTGAATCTTGTTAGGATGGTTGGTGATTCTAGTGCTTCAATAGCTTAATAATGATTAAGAGTATTATTTATACATACTTGTACCAATAAGGTTTGTAGCAAGATTATTGAGTTCAAATGGGTAAATATTAGGTTGGAAATGGTAGAAATTTTCAAAGACTTTAATTGAGATTTGAAGGTCGAGTTGAGGTCGCATTTTGGTAAATTTGGTATGGTTAGACTCGTGGTTGAATAGGCGTTCATATTTTGTAACTTTTGTCAGGTTCCGAGACACATGCCTCACGGGCGAGTTTTGAGTTAAATTTCGTATTTTGTTGTAAAATTAGTATTTTCTTATGGAATTAATTCCAATAATATTTATCGACTGAATCAGATAGTTTGTGGCTAGATTCGAGGAGTTTGAAGGCCAATTCACGAGGCAAAGGCATAGAGGAGTAAGAAATTACACGGTTTGAGGTAAGTAAGAGTTCCAAATTTGGTCTTGAGGATATGAATTCCCGGATTATGTGTTATGTGATTGGTTTCGAGGTGGCGCACATGCTAGGTGACGGGTGTGTGGGCGTGCACCGTCGTAATTGTGACTTGGTCAAATTCCATGGAACTGTATAGTTGAATAATCTATTGATATTTGTACATTCTATACGTGTTAGAATAAATTGAGCTGAGAATCATATAAAAACAATCATGCTTAGGCATATGCTATTATTGTTGGTACCCACTGGGGTCATTTATTTGGTTTCATTTTATGCTCAAATTGTAATTTCACACTCAGTCATGTTCATTCATTTAATATCATATCTCAGTCTTTGTTGCTATTTATTGATGCATCATATCATTGTTGTGGGGCTGCTTATAATGATTTCTGAAAGCCCGAGAGACTGGAGAGGTTGATGATTGAGTGAGGCCGGGGGCCTAATTGTGAGGATATTTATGGGATCGGACTGCACGTCACAGCATGTTTTGTTGATTTATGCCATGATTGGTTTGATATAGCGCTTGGACTGAAGGAGCCCCTCCGGAGTCTGTACACACACCCAGAGAGCGCAGGTACCTACTGAGTGTGAGTGCCGAGTGTCGAGTGCTAAGTGATTGAGAGGAATGAGTGACTATGAGGAATGAGTGACTATGAGGAAAAAGTGATTGTGAGGTTGGAGTGAATGGTAGTACTGAGTGACTGTTACTCGGAGAGGATGATTTGATTTCATTATTGCTGCACTTCAGCTGTCATATATCACTATTTTGGAAATTTCGGAAAAATATTATTTTCTGTTTCAATCAAATTTGATTTGAAATTACTGTGGAGTTTTAAATGTTGAACTTGAAAGCACGCCTACCCTACTGTATTTGGACTTTGCTTTGAAGCTCGTCACTACCTTCAGTTCTTTTTTATTATTGTTATTTACTGAGTTGGTTGTACTCAAACGACACCCTGCACTTCGTGTGCAGATCCAGGTGATTCCGGATACAGTGGGTGTTGATTCTTTTGCACAATTAATTTTTCGAAGATTCAGAGGTAGCTGTCATGTTTCGCAGACCTTGTCTCTCCTTCCATATCTCCTTGTTTACTGTATCTGGTCTTAGACTATTATAGATAGCATTTTCCAGACTTGAAATAGATGCTCATGTACTCAGCGACACCGAATTTTGGGAATATATTTTATCCAGTATTTGTGGGATTTTCTCTTAAACTTAATTATTATATTTTCATATTTTACAAAAACTACACTATATATTAAACGGATGGCACATGGTGTAATTTGTTGGCTCTAGATTCCATGGTTAAAGCCCAAGCATTCCAGATACCAAATGCAAGATCGAATCGTTGTTTCCCTTCTCTTTATTTACTTTCTGCTCCTTTTTCTCTTTTTAGTATTTCCTCTTTTTATCCACATAATTTTATTGTTTCCATGGCATCAATAGACATATAAGAGGTGTATTTGATAATTTAAAATTTTATTTTAATTTTATCCATCTAATCTCATCATTCAATAGATTTAGAGAATTATATCGAATTGGACAAAATAGACATAGTGATCGTTTTCAAATACTTTATCAATCGTCTGAGAAATACACTTTTCTTCATATGTTATACTGTATACAGGTAAAACCGCACATTTTGAATACCTCGGTTTTCCGGTAAGGCAAACAAAGCAGGGATGTGAGCGTAAGGAATCGGAATTCGGACGAGGAGCCCCTCGTCTCGGGGTTCGAGCAAAGTACCTGCCATCCGAAACAGCAGAACCACGTCCTCCGGGTCCTGTTCAACTCTCAAGACTTCAGGGAACATCATCAAACGGTTGCACACGACTAATGGAGGGTCATGATATCCGTGTCCAACTGAGTATCACGACGTAAATCTCGGCCTGTATCGGCAGAAAATTAGTGATTAGCGGAACGAAATATTTTTTACCTTTCTTAGAATTGTACTTGGGATATAACTCCTTGACTATATAAAGGGGAAACTAAAACTATTCATTAGGAATATTGTAACATGCATACCAAGATAACTGATTTGAATTCTCTTTGTCATTCAAAGTTCTTATTTTTTTTCTTAAGTTCATCATAAGTGCAAGCTTGGAATCGAGGGCAGGTTCCTCGCTGAGTCATCAATCGAGTTCGAAATCACTCTTATCATTGGTTTGGCCGTTTATTATGCCTTTCATTTTCTTAATTTATCATCACTAATCACTCATATTGAATTAATCCACATATCCTTAAAACCACATATAAATTTAACTGTTATCCGTTTTTTAGGGTAAATAGTTTGGCGCCTACCGTGGGGCTAAGGATTATAGTGGTAATTTGATACAAATTTGCATAATGCGCTATGTTTTACGCTTGTTCTTTGAGATTTTAATTTCAGGTCAAATTAAAAAATATCGAACTCTTAATCTGCCCATTTGATTGTTGATGTTGAGTCCGGCCACCACGGGGCGAGTCTGGCCACCACGGCAAAAATAACAATGTAGTGCCCAGCAGTGAGGTGTCCCCTATTGACCCCAAAGGAGTTCCGGCTGCAGACCCAATCAATGCCAACGATCATGTGGCCACTTATCAATGCCTAGCAAACCGAATGTTCGAAGAACAAATAGGAAAATTAATGGAGGTTTACATTCATGACATGTTAGTTAAATCCCTGCGAGTAGACGAACATTTGAAACATTTGCAGGAAACCTTCAACATACTGAAGCAATACAATATGAAGATGAACTCGGAGAAATGCGCATTTGGGGTCAGGTCCGAAAAGTTCCTTGGATTCATGGTGTCCAACCTTGGAATCGAGATCAATCCCGACAAAATAAAAGTTATTGTGTAACGACCCGGCCGATCGTTTTGAGTATTATAACCCCATTTCTCCATTTACTCTAGGTTACTCTTTTGTCGTTCTTTTGTTCTTTGTTTGCTTATTACCTAATTGGTGTTAAAATCTATATCTTTTTGATAAGTTTATAACAATTTATCTTATACTTGCTCAAGTTTTGTTTATTAAAAATTTTGGTTCATTCGTGCCCTTTGCGTTAATGTATGTTTCGTCCTCTACTTTTGCCTTAATTAGGGTTAGATCCCTAATGGCATTGTGTTTGAGACCTCAATTTTGCAGTGATATTGTAAATTGATGTTTTCTACTATTGTGAATTTGAATTAATTTTGTTTGTTCAGTTACATGTTTACCTATTATATTCATTGGGTTGGTTTGCTTTAAATTTCCTTTACATTCAAATTTATACAAAATCAAAGATACAGAGAATATGAGTAACTAAAACATACAAAGGGACCCCAACCTGATGTGTAAGTTTTGTGGCACTCACGACCACTGGACCGAAGACTGCCGACAACTAAGGGAAGAAGTAGCACTGTTATTCAATAACGGTCACCTCCGAGAATTTCTGAGTGATCGAGCCAAAAATCACTTCAGGAATAGGGACTCCAACAAGAAGATCGAGCAAACAATCACGATGCGGACGCTGAAGGCATCGTGCAACCACATAATTATGCACTAGTAATATATATACTCATAAATAAATCTTGAGTTAAGCGTGTGTTAATTGATCCAGGTAGCTCGGCCAATATTTCCAGATCGAGGATCGTGGAACAGCTGGGTCTACAAGACCAGATAGTGCTTGCAGTTCGAGTTTTAAACGAATTCAACATGGAATGTGAAACTACTAGAGGGGAGATAACCCTGTCAGTGAACACCGCCGGGACCATTGAGGAAACAAAGTTCTATATGATTGAAAGGGATATGAGATATAATGCTCTATTACAAAAACTGCGGATTCATAACATGAGGATAATACCCTCGACACTCCACTAAGCATTAAAGTTCCCCACACCGAGAGATCAAGAAAGTTTACGGAGAACAACCGGCCGCAAAAAGAATTGTTTGTGGAAGATGGTGTGATGCGGATGTCCGCACTCTTGACATCAAAGAACCTGGAGTCAGTTAGGAAGGAAGAAACTAAATATCAATCACCGACACTGGCCCCGACCGAATTGGAGAAGCAAGAGGTAGGCGAGGATGATGATTCCGATGCCACCAAGTCGATGGTCGAGGAGTTGGAGCAAGTCGTATTGGTGGAACACTTTCCCGATCGGAAGGTATACCTGCGTACGGGATTGACTCCCGAGCTCAGGGAAAAAATCATTAAATTGCTTATATATATCGAGGATTGTTTAACTTGGTCCCGTTTAAATATGACAGGGATCCCACAAGAAGTAACCACTCATAAGCTAAGCTTGAACCCAAAGTTTCACCTGATTAAACAGAAAATAAGGCATCATTCCGAAATCAAGCATGCGTTCATCAAAGACGAGGTATCCAAACGCCTTAAAATAGGTTCCATTCGGGAAGTTAAGTACCCGAATTAGTTGGCTAATGTAGTAGTAGTACCTAAGAAGAGAAATAAGTTAAGAATGTGGGTAGATCACAAAGACTTGAACAAGGCGTGCCCAAGGATTATTTTCCTTTGCCTAACATCGATCGCATGATCGATGCAACGGCCGGTCATGAGATACTCAGTTTTCTTGACGCCTATTCCCGGTACAACCAAATCTGGATAGACCTGGGGCGATCAAGAAAAAACTTCCTTTATCACTAAATTCATCACCTATTGTTATAATGTAATTTCGTTCGAACGAAAAACATACCGGTGCCACTTATCAATACCTAGTAAACCGAATGTTCGAAGAACAAATAGGAAAATTAATGGAGGTTTACATTGATGACATGTTAGTTAAATCCCTGCGAGTAGAAGACCATTTGAAACATTTACAGGAAACCTTCAACATACTGAAGCAATACAATATAAAGCTGAACTCGGAGAAATGCGCATTCGGGGTCAGGTCCGAAAAGTTCCTTGGATTCATGGTGTCCAACCTTGGAATCAAGATCAATCCCGACAAAATAAAAGCTATAGTGTAACGACCCGGCCGGTCGTTTTGAGTATTATAACCCCATTTCCTAATTTACTGCTCAATTTATACTTTACAATTATTTTATAATTTACCGGGTTAATTTGTTCGGGTCCGGAAGAAATTCGGAGTGAAACGAGACACTTGGTCTCACAATTAAAAATTTAAGTTAGAAAAGTTAACTAGATGTGGACTTATGTGTAACGACCTCAGATCTGAATTTTTATGATTCCAATAGCTCCGTATGGTAATTTTGGACTTAGAAGCGTGTACGGAAAATTATTTGGAGGTCCGTAGAGGAATTAGGCTTGAAATACCGAAAGTTGAATTTTTGAGAAGTTTGACCGGGGGTTGACTTTTTGATATCGGGGTCTAAATCTGATTCTGAAAATTTGAATACCTCTGTTATGTCATTTATGACTTGTGTGGAAAATTGAGGTCAATCGGATGCGATTTGATAGGTTCCGACATCGTTTTATAGAAACTGGAAATTTCTAAGTTCATTAGGCTTGAATTGGGATACGATTCATGGTTTTAGCGTTGCTTGAGGTGATTTGAAGGTTCGACTAAGTTCGTATAATGTTTTAGGACTTGTTGGCATATTTGGTTGAGGTCCCAGGGGGCCTCGGGGGAGTTTTAGATAGTTAACGGATCAAATTCAGACTTAGAAGAAAAAGGTGAAGTTTCTTTCAAGTGATGCAATCGCACCTACGGAAATTCCATCGCAGGTGCGAGCTCGCAGAAATGAGCCTGGAAAGCGCAGATGCAGACAGAGGGCTATGAGACAGTGGTTGCAGGTGCGAGGGAAATTGCGCACCTGCGATGAGCGCAGATGCGGTCCCTTGATCGCAGAAGAGGAGGCAGGCTTAAGTGATTTTTCCGCAGAAGTGGAGCTTTGATCGCAGATGCAGCTCCACAGATGCGAAAATGGAGCCGTAGGAGCGAAACTCCTAGCCAAAATGTTAAAAATAGAGGAGTCCGAGATTTTGTCATTTTTGACATTTCTAAAAGCGGGTGAGGTGATGTTTGAGCGAGAAATCACGGAAACGTTTGAGGTAAGTCCCTTGTGATCCTTTCTACCCCATAATATTGAATTATTATCGAACAATCCGACTAGATTACATGTTTTTGAGATGTAAATTTGGAATTTGAACTTAGAGATTTGAAAATAAGATTTGATGATTTGGAGGTCGAGTTGGGGTCGGAGTTTGGTAAAATTAGTATGGTTAGACTCGTGGTTGAATGGGCTTTCGGATTTTGTAACTTTTGTCGGGTTCCGAGACGTGGTTTTTGAGCTAAATTTCGGATTTTTATGAAAAATTTTATATTTTCTTATGGAATTAATTTCAATAAATTTTATTGACTGAAATGTATTATTGTGACTAGATTCGAGACATCCGAAGGCCGATTTGCGATACAAGGGCATAGCAGGGTAAAGAATTTTATGTTTTGCGGTAAGTAACAATTATAAATCTGGTCCTGAGGATATGAAACCCCAGATTTTGTGTCACATGATTATTTTGGAGGTGACGCACATGCTAAATAGCAATCACCACAAGGGTCTATTGTATGCAGTCCTACCGTGCATTTTTGCAAGAGACTGTTTCCACGACTCGAACCCGTGACCTCCTGGTCACATGGAAGCAACTTTACCAGATGAATATCGTAGCCCAGATTTAAGAATATAATTGCGCAAAATATGGTATTGGACATGGCAAAGACAAAACAATTTATTTCCTAATTGTGGGGTGATATTAGACCCAAAGACTAACGGAAGGCAAAGTTGCTCAATTTAGAATAATACATGGTAAATTTGACCATTTTACTATTTCTTTTGTCTTTCTTTGTTACTCTTGTGATTTTATGTTGTTCTTGTTGTTTTCTTATCGCCTAATTAGTGTTATTGATTCAATTATTTGTTATTTATTGAGTTTTTGGTGCGTTTATTAACAGGAAATGAACAAATATGGAAGGGTGAAGAACATAACAATTGTCAGATTTGTTGAATTTGTCTAGGTTATGTTTCTCATTCTACCAAGTGAAGCAAACTCATGGCATAAGTTTGTTCATTCATACTGCAGGATGCTCACCATAACGTTATTGATGATTCTGAAATTATAGTTGACTACAACATGGAACGATTGGATTCTGATCGAGAAGGCTAGGTTAGTGATATTAGTTAGATATCTTTCTTCTCGAAGCTTTAATTTGCTATATAAGCCTACTATATTAAAGCCATTCTCTTTTGTATCCTGCTTAGTTCCAAGGTTTAGAACTTACATTGATAAAGTTGACCGGATGTTAACTTATGTGTAACGACCCAGGAAAAGTTTTGCTAAAGAAATTAAGGTTTTATGGTGCCGGGGTAGATTAATTGGTACAAAGGTCTAGAAGGCTTATGATTGAATATTTGAACTTGATTACGCCATCGGCTTGACATTCGAGGACGAATGTTTCTAAGTGGGGGAGGTTGTAAAGACCTAGAAAGTTTTCTAACAATATTAAGCCGACCTCGAGCTTAAGAGAATATTTTGTGAAACCTCGAAGTTCTTGCGAACCCACACGAGGGTATCGAGATCATTAAAATACTTGGACATGAATATTATGAGAGTTGAAGGTTACTAAGCTGCATGAATAAAGTCATGGCTTCGAATGGTGGAATAAAGAGGGAAAAAGGAAACCCAACAGGCTTGCGTAGCCTTCTTGCGTAGCCTACGCAGGCTG
>AWOL01S0097455.1:42726-56160 GCA_000715115.1 Nicotiana otophora
ATATATATATATATATATATATAAAAGTTATATTCGATATAAGATGTATATATAGTATAGTGTATTTATATATTAAATAAAATTTAGGTCACAATTCTATAATAAAATTTATAAAACATTGCTTTAGATATTTGGTTTAACATCCTTTTGTCTCTAATATCTATTTAATATTTTTTTTAAAACAATCTGTTTGGCCCACTTAGCCTATTTAGCCAGCGGGCCGGGACCGTTTAGCCCGGGATCAAACGGTCCCGGTCTCGGGCCGGTCCCTACAAAAAGACCGTTTTGCCCGGGACTGTTTGGCCCGTTTAATTTGGGACCGGCCCGGGACCAGCCCACTTGCCACCCTTAGTTGTACTTGTACTTAGCGGTATCCGATATAGCGCTAAGCGGAGTCTTAGCTCGAAAAGATGAAGGTACGTAATTTCCTATCTATTATGTTAGTAGAACTCTAGGCGAGGCTGAAAAAAGGTACCATCACCTAGAAATATTGGCGCTAGCTTTGTTAAGGCCGAAAAGGAATTGTTGTTAATCTCAGGGACTTCCTCGGGAATCTGGACCCTCTTTACGGACGGTTCCTAGAATGCAAAGGGGTCCGATCTCGACATTGTGTTGAAGACGCGTACGGGTAACGTAGTTAGGCAATCCATTAGAACTGTAAAATTGACTAACAATAAGGCCGAGTATGAGGCCATGATTGCAGGTCTTGAAATAACTAAAAGCCTGGGGGCAGAAGTGGTCGAAGCTAAATGTGACTCCCTCCTTATGGTAAATCAACTAAATGGTACATTCAAAGTAAAATAAGAATGAATGCGAAGGTACTTGGACAAATTACAGGTAATACTACATCGACTCAATGAATGGACCATACAGCAAGTGCCCCGGGATCAAAATAGCAAAGCCGATGATCTGGCTAACTTGGGATTGTCGGTTAATGACGATGAATTTATCTTAGGAATGATTGTTCAGCTCATGAAATCAATAGTGAAAAAAGGCCATGCTGAAATAAACTCAAACTGTTTGACATGGGACTGGAGCAGTAAGTATATAGACTACTTGAAGACTGGAAAGTTACCCTCAGATCCTAAAGAATTGAGGACTTTGCGCATGAAGGCGGCCATATTTAGCTTGTCAGAAGGCACTTTTTACAGAAGAACATTCGACGGCCCACTCGTCGTATGTTTGGGGCTGGGAGACACCGAATACGTCTTAAAGAAGTTCACAAGGGCACCTGCGAATATCATTTGGGGTAGAGTCTTTGATTCGAAAAATAATTAGGGTCGACTATTACTGGACCGACATGGAGAAATAAGCAAGGGACTCTGTACAAATATAGGACTGTTGTCATAGGCATGCACCGATGATCCATCAGCCCAGAGAGCTACTACACTTGGTCTTGTCACCTTGGTCATTCATACAATGGGGAATGGACATTGTCGGTCCCCTATCATGGGCACCCGGTAAGGCTCAGTTTATACTATTTATGACTGACTATGTTTCTAAATGGGTTGAAGCTCAGGCATTTGAGAAAGTCCGAGAAAAAGAAGTTATCGATTTTATTTTGGACCACATAATATGTCGGTTCGAGATACCAATTGAGATCGTGCGTGATAACGGGAAGCAGTTCATCCGCAGCAAGGTAAGCAAATTATTCGAGGACCATAAGACCAAAAAGATCCTGTCAACACACTATCACCCTAGTGGGAGAGTACATGCTGAGTCTATAAATAAGACCATACTCCAAACCCTTAAGAAAGGGTTGACCGATGCCAAACGGCTTTTGGGCATACCGTACGACCTCAAAATCTAGTATTGGGGCCACTCCATTTTCGTTGGTCTATGATGTCAAAGCAGTAATACCAGTCAAGGTGGGAGAACCGAGTCTCAGTTTCCAATATGTGACCGCAGAATCAAACGGTAAGGCCATGAGCACGGGCCTGAAACTATTGGATGAGAGGCACGAGGTTGCCTTAGTCCGATTTCCGCTCAGAAATAGCTGATAGAAAGATATTACAACCGAAGAGCCAACCTCCGATACTTCAATATCGGGGACTTGGTGTTAAAACAATAACACTAAACACCAGAAACCCGAACGAAGGTAGTTATCAGGATTACCGATAAAGGTTCATACAAACTCAAAGCAGGGAACGGTGCACAACTACCGAACAACTGAAATGTCACCCACTTAAAACGGTACTACTGCTAAGGTACGACCTCATTCGCTTTTTTAATATATTATGAATTAGACTAACACTTGCATGCAACAACCAAAGGAGAATGTAGTTGTTAGGTCTAAAAGCATGCCTTGCACTCTTTTCTTCTTGAACTGGGTTTATCCCAAATGGGATTTTTGGCAAGGTTTTTAACGAGGCAATAGTAAATCGTGCTAACTTTGAGTCGAAGACCGATTTTAAGTCAGAGTCAATGGTCACATCAACAGTATCCGAGCTCTCTTAAATATCGACCTAGAATAATGAGGGTCGTCACCCTCAGGTCAAGATGTTTAGCAAGAGAGGAACATTTGTGCTTGAACAGTCTTGGCTCGATGCTTAGGATTTACTGTAAGGGCCAGGATGTATCGGAAGATCCAAACGGTTAAGTGACATGTGCCCGCGTAGGCCACCTCAGCCATAATACGAGCTTTTACATGCTTACAATCTTGTATGTTACGCACAGAAATGAAATAAAGTTTCCACCTATCTAATACATAATTTTTGCTTCATAAAAGTATCGAGCCTAAGGGATATTCCTACCCGGGGACTATCAAGCCCAGGGGCCACCCCTATCCTAGCCCAAAAGGCTACCCCCACTCGGGGACTGTCATTCGAGACATCTTCGGGTGGCTCGGGTTATCAAAACCTGGAGGCACAAAGCCTATTAGGCAGTTCCTAAACTTAATAGGCTACGACCACCCAAAATATTGTCTGGAGACGTCCGAAGCTCGTAATCAAAACATAAGGCCTTTAACAAAATTCTAAACATGTTCAAAGGTTATCCTAAGCAAATATATAGTCTAACAACATTTAAGAAAACATCTTGGGGAAATTTTCGTTCGCTTCGAGCTTCCACAAGTTTTGAGCAAACAATTCATCGAGCAAAGGTCTTGTTCGAACCTCCGAAAAAAGACTTATTACTACCCTTGATTCTGTGCTAAGAATTTAGAAATGTTTGCAAATGTAAACATATACTAATATAATAGACTTGAAATTTGCCAAAAGGAAAAATATTTATATATTCCGGAATAAATCTACAAAGGCACAAAATGGTCTCAACAAAATATATGTATAAGATACAAAAACAAAAGCAAATCCTAAGGCATCTACACATGGTCTTCACCGGATCCCGACTCGTCACCAGAACTGTCAGGGCCTTCTGATTCTTCAGAGCACTCAGGGCCCTCTTCACCTCGGGATTCAGCTAGCCTCTTGGCCTCGACCTCGATTATTTTTGCCTCTTCGATCTCGACAGTTAGGTTGAAAACTCCAGAATGTATTTCTTTGAGGGTCTCCCTTCAAGATAGCTACCTCATATACTCAGCAGTAGACTTAAGGCAGGCCTCGATTGCTTCAACATTGGCCTTATATTGGGACACCATCTCGTCAACATCAGCCGAGGTTACTTCCAACCTGGACTTTGTTATTTCAAGTTCCTTGTCAAAGGCATCCCATTCAGTGATGGCCGAGCCCAGTCATGATTGGAGTTCCTCATTTTGTTGAGCCTGTGTATCTACCTTGTCCTTCTCCGCCCGAAGCTGAACTTCCACCGAAGACAGATTGGCCTCGGCCGTCTCCTTCTCCTAGGCCAGAAGGTCTATCTTAATTTTCCACCCGTTGGCCATTATTTGGATCTCTCCCATCTCCTTGCGGAGTTGGTCGATCTTCTGCTAGACCCGTGAGGTATTGTTTTTAGCCTCAGCTACCGGATCCTCGTGTCTAACTTCAAAAACTTTTACCTTTTCCGCCAAATCAGCATGCTCATGCCTTAAGGCCGATGCTTCTTTCTGAGCTGAATCCAGCTCGACCTGGAGGTTCTTGGCGACCCCCTCTTGCTGCTCTCTAGGAAGCTTGTACATATCCCTTTTTTGGGAAAGCTCCTTGATCTCGAGCTCGAGTTTATTGACCTCAACCCAGTATTGAAGGAAACTCTCGTGGTGTAGTACTGAAGCCTGCAAAAGGGAAAAAATGTGAGAAATATCAATCACGGATAACAATAGATAGATGGAAGGAAACGATGTCTTACATGGTTCAGCGCCTACAATGCTTCATTGAAAAGTTATGGCACATTCACCATATTCATTTTTGCCTGGTCCTCCTCGGTCACCAGGCATCGGATGCAACCTGCTACTCCTATGGGAGTATAAAGAACTCAAGCATCCTCCGGGACGGTAAGAACTATCAATCTCTTGCAACTGGGATCTACACTCTGGGCGGGAAACTGATTGATCAGATTTGGGATCGTACTCAACTTGACAACTTCCAAAGATGGATCCTTCCTCGACATTTCCAGGTCGCCCAACCCAGAAAAACCCTCCAAAATGGATGACCCCACACCGTCGCAAATGGAACAAAGGAGATCGTCAGCACCATGAGCCCCTTCGTTGGACCTTTCCTTTCCTGATAGGGCCTCCTCGGGCATAGAGTCGGTGTAAGGGGGCGACCCTGAAATCTCTATTATATCGGGTGCATCCTTCGAAGTGGACCCGGCATCCCGGGGGGTCTCCACATCAATCTTTCGAGCCTGAGGGAGATCGTCCTCCAACATCTCCCCCTAGGTTGTTGCCTGCTCTTCCGTAGAGATCGGCCCATGGGAGACAAACATATCATCTTCTTCAGGGTCATCTCTAAGTTGGAGAAGTGAATCCAAGTCTAGTGCTAGGGAACCAAATCCCATCTTTGGCTTACGAGCCAATCTCTCTTTTGGCTTCGCATCGGAGCTCGGGGAGCCTGAAACCTTCCACTTTTTCTTCTTCTTCTTCTTCTTCTTCTTCTTCTTCTTCTTCTTCTTCTTCTTTTCCCTCGCTGCAACCCCGAGCTTCCCCAAAGAGAAGGGATCAACAGACGAGGGCACATCCTCATCTCCTTCTAAAGGCCTAAGTTCAGTGGTCTTAGGCAAACCTGCAAAACCAAAAAGAGAGAAAATTAGAAAGCCTAACGTTACCTATTCAGGAGGATACCTTACCCTAATAACGGGCCGCGCATCGGCCCTTCGAGAGTCCACGCCATGTGCGCTCAAAGTATGAAATATAAGTAGAGGTGCCCTCGATCCACTCCTTTAGTCGGGGAATCGCGTTCAGCACCCGGGCAACAGCTGCACAGTCACAAGCATAAATGAGAAGAGAGAAATTGAAGAAAATGAATTTTGGCATTTAAAGAGAGATCCCACTTACGAGACGCATTCCACTCTTGGGGAATGACATGTATTCCGGGGGGATCAAATCCTTGGTCTTCACTCAGATGAACCGTCCTAGCCAGCCCCGATCATAGTATTCATCGATGCTCGAGAAGGGGGCCTTGTTAGACCGATGGGTAAGCTTGATCAGCCCACTCGGAATATTTGGGGACAGTATATGTAATGACCCGGCTTGTCGTTTTGATTATTTCAGCCCTGTTCCCCTATTTACTTCTCAACTTGTGCTTATGGTTGTTATTTGACTTGTATTGGTAATTGGTTTGAGTCCGGTAAGGTTTTGGAATGATTTGTAACACTTAGGTCTAGAAGGGTTATGATTGAATATTTGAACTTGATTATGCCTTCAGCTTGACATTCGAGGACGAATGTTTCTAAGTGGGGGAGGTTGTAAAGACCTAAAAAGTTTTCTAACATTATTAAGCCGACCTCGAGCTTTAGAGAATATTTTGCGAAACCTCGAAGTTCTTGAGAACCCGCACGAGGGTATCGAGATCATTAAAATACTTGGACATGAATATTATGAGGGTTGAAGGTCACTAAGTTGCATGAATAAAGTCATGGCTTCGAATGGTGGAATAAAGAGGGAAGAAGGAAACCCAACAAGCTTGCATAGCCTACGCAGGCTGCGTAGGCACAAATAGCATAGAAGTTAAGGGGAGGGTTTAAGGTGTGTAGCCAATCTGCGTAGGGTACGCAGCCAGCCTACGCAACTCATTTTCTATAAAACAGGGAAGGTTCGGGTAGAGAGTAAACGATAACATTTTTAGCTATGTTTTGGGTTCTAGAGAGAAGGTGGAGCATCCTCAACCCAAATACACATCAAAGGTGAGTTTTATGACATTGTTATAATGGATTAACACTAGTTAATGCTNTGAATGGTGGAATAAAGAGGGAAGAAGGAAACCCAACAAGCCTGCGTAGCCTATGCAGGCTGCATAGGCACAAATAGCATGGAAGTTAAGGGGAGGGTTTAAGCTGCGTAGCCAATCTGCGTAGGGTACGCAGCCAGCCTACACAACTCATTTTCTATAAAACAGGGGAGGTTCGGGTAGAGAGTAAACGATAACATTTTTGGCTATGTTTTGGGTTCTAGAGAGAAGGTGGAGCATCCTCAACCCAAATACACATCAAAGGTGAGTTTTATGATATTGTTATAATGGATTAACACCAGTTAATGCTAGTATTAACATCTACATGGATTGAAATTCATTGGGATTTCTCAAATCTTCAAGAATCATTCAAAAGGGTTCAAGTTAGGGTTTGAGCTACAAGAGGTAAATTCTCCACCCTACACATAAATACAACTATGGATTAAGTATTTGGAATGTATTGTGAAGTAGAAAGTACCAATTGGTTGAAGAATTATGCTAGTCCTTGAAATGGGTATTGTGAGTTATGGTTTTTTAATGGAGAAAAATATGAATAGTCAATTTTTGGATCTTGTTAGGATGGTTGGTGATTCTAGTGCTTCAATAGCTTAATAATGATTAAGAGTATTATTTATACATGCTTGTACCAATAAGGTTTGTAGCAAGATTATTGAGTTCAAATGGGTAAATATTAGGTTGGAAATGGTAGAAATCTTCAAAGACTTTAATTAAGATTTGAAGGTCGAGTTGAGGTCGCATTTTGGTAAATTTGGTATGGTTAGACTCGTGGTTGAATGGGCGTTCATATTTTATAACTTTTGTCAGGTTCCGAGACACATGCCCCATGGGCGAGTTTTGAGTTACATTTCGTATTTTGTTGGAAAATTAGTATTTTCTTATGGAATTAATTCCAATAATATTTATTGACTGAATCAGATAGTTTGTGGCTAGATTCGAGGTGTTTGAAGGCCAATTCACAAGGCAAAGGCATAGCGGAGTAAGCAATTACACGGTTTGAGGTAAGTAAGAGTTCCAAATTTGGTCTTGTGGGTATGAATTCCCGGATTATGTGTTATGTGATTGGTTTCGAGGTGGCGCACATGCTAGGTGACGGGTGTGGGGGCGTACAGCGTCGGAATTGTGACTTGGTCAAATTCCATGGAACTGTATAGTTGAATAATCTATTGATATCCGTACATTCTATACGTGTTAGAATTAATTGAGCTGAGAATCATATTAAAAATCATGCTTAGGCATATGCTGTTATTGTTGGTACCCACTGGGGTCATTTATGTGGTTGAATTTTATGCTCAAATTGTAATTTCACACTCAGTCATGTTCATTTATTTAATATCATATCTCAGTCTTTGTTGCTATTTATTGATGCATCATATCATTGTTGTGGGGCTGCTTATCATGATTTCTGAGAGCCCGAGAGACCGGAGAGGTTGATGACTGAGTGAGGCCGAGGGCCTAATTGTGAGGCTATTTATGGGATCGGACTGCACGTCACAACATGTTTTGTTGATTTATGCCATGATTGGCTTGATATAGCGCTTGTAATGAAGGAGCCCCTCCGGAGTCTGTACACACCCCCAGTGAGCGCAGGTACCTACTGAGTGCGAGTGCCGAGTGCTAAGTGATTGAGAGGAATGAGTAACTGTGAGGAATGAGTGACTGTGAGAAAAAAGTGATTGTGAGGTTGGAGTGAATGGTAGTACTGAGTGACTGTTACTCGGAGAGGATGATTTGATTTCATTATTGCTGCACTTCAGCTGTCATATATCATTATTTTGGAAATTTCGGAAAAATATTATTTTCTGTTTCAATCAAATTTGATTTGAAATTACTGTAGAGTTTTAAATGTTGAACTTGAAAGCATGCCTACCCTACTGTATTTGGACTTTTCTTTGAAGCTCGTCACTACCTTCATTTCTTTTTTATTATTGTTATTTACTGAGTTGGTTGTACTTAAACTACACCCTGCACTTCGTGTGCAGATCCAGGTGATTCTGGATACAGTGGGTGTTGATTCTTTTGCACAATTAAGTTTTCGAAGATTCAGAGGTAGCTGTCGTGTTTCGCAGACCTTGTCTCTCCTTCCATATCTCCTTGTTTACTGTATTTGGTCTTAGACTATTATAGAAAGCATTTTCCAGACTTGAAATAGATGCTCATGTACTCAGCGACACCGGATTTTGGGAATATATTTTATCCAGTATTTGTGGGATTTTCTCTTAAACCTAATTATTATATTTTCATATTTTACAAAAACTACACTATATATTAAACGGATGGCACATGGTGTAATTTGTTGGCTCTAGATGCCATGGTTAAAGCCCAAGCATTCCAGATACCAAATGCAAGATCGAATCGTTGTTTCCCTTCTCTTTATTTACTTTCTGCTCATTTTTCTCTTTTTAGTATTTCCTCTTTTTAACCCCATAATTTTATTGTTTCCATGGCAACAATAGACATATAAGAGGTGTATTTGATAATTTAAAATTTTATTTTAATTTTATCCATCTAATCTCATCATTCATTAGATTTAGACAATTATATCAAATTGGACAAAATAGACATAGTGATCGTTTTCAAATACTTTATCAATCGTCCGAGAAATACAGTTTTCTTCATATGTTATACTGTATACAGGTAAAACCGCACATTTTGAATACCTCGGTTTTCCGGTAAGGCAAACAAAGCAGGGACGTGAGCGTAAGGAATCGGAATTCGGGCGAGGAGCCCCTCGTATCGGGGTTCGAGCAAAGTACCTGCCATCCGAAACAGCAGAACCATGTCCTCGGGGTCCTGTTCAACTCTCAAGACTTCGGGGAACATCATCAAACGGTTACACACGACTAATGAAGGGTCATGATATCCGTGTCCAACCGAGTATCACGACGTAAATATCGGCCTGTATCGGCAGAAAATTAGTGATTAGCAGAACGAAATATTTTTTACCTTTCTTAGAATTGTACTTAGGATATAAATCCCTGACTATATAAAGGGGAAACTAAAACTATTCATTAGGAATATTATAACATGCATACCAAGACAATTGATTTGAATTCTCTTTGTCGTTCAAAGTTCTTTTTTTTTCTTAAGTTCATCATAAGTGCAAGCTTGGAATCGAGGGCAGGTTCCTCGCTGAGCCATCAATCGAGTTCGAGATCACTCTTATCATTGGTTTGGCCGTTTATTATGTCTTTCATTTTCTTAATTTATCATCACTAATCACTCATATTGAATTAATCGAGATATCTTTAAAATCACATATAAATTTAACTGTTATCCATTTTTTAGGGTAAATAGTTTGGCGCCTACCGTGGGGATAAGGATAATAGTGGTAATTTGATACAAATTTGCATAATGCGCTATGTTTTACGCTTGTTCTTTGAGATTTTAATTTCAGGTCAAATTAAAAAATGTCGAACTCTTAATCCGCCCATTTGATTGTTGATGCTGAGTCCGGCCACCACGGGGCGAGTCTGGCCACCACGGCAAAATCAACAATGAAGTGCCCAGCAGTGAGGTGTCCCCTATTGACCCCAAAGGAGTTCCGACTGCAGACCCAATCAATGCCAACGATCATGTGGCCACTTATCAATGCCTAGCAAACCGAATGTTCGAAGAACAAATAGGAAAATTAATGGAGGTTTACATTCATGACATGTTAGTTAAATCCCTGCGAGTAGAGGACCATTTGAAACATTTGCATGAAACCTTCAACATACTGAAGCAATACAATATGAAGATGAACTCGGAGAAATGCGCATTTGGGGTCAGGTCCGGAAAGTTCCTTGGATTCATGGTGTCCAACCGTGGAATCGAGATCAATCCCGACAAAATAAAAGTTATTGTGTAACGACCCGGCCGATCTTTTTGAGTATTATAACCCCATTTCTCCATTTACTACTCAATGTATTATTTACAATTATTTTATAATTTACCGGGTTAGTTGGTTCGGGTCCGGAAAGAATTCGGAGTGAAACGAGACACTTAGTCTCACAATTGAAAATTTAAGTTAGAAAGCTTTACCGGATGTGGACTTATGTGTAACGACCTCGGATCTGAATATTTATAATCCCAATAGCACCGTATGGTGAATTTGGACTTAGGAGAGTGTCCGAAAAATTATTTGGAGGTCCGTAGAGGAATTAGGCTTGAAATACTAAAAGTTAAATTTTTGGGAAGTTTAGACTGGGGGGTTGACTTTTTGATATCGGAGTCGAAATCCGATTCTGAAAATTGGAATACCTCCGTTATGTCATTTATGACTTGTGTGCAAAATTTAAGGTCAAACGTATGTGATTTGATAGGTTCCGGCATCGTTTGTAGAAACTTGAAATTTCAAAGTTCATTAGGCTTGAATTGGGATACGATTCATGGTTTTAGCGTTACTTGAGGTGATTTGAAGGTTGGACTAAGTTCGTATGATATTTTAGGACTTGTTGATATATTTGGTTGAGGTCCGGGGGTCTCGGCTGAGTTTCGAATGGTTAACGGATCAAATTCAGACTCAGAAGAAAAAGGTAAAGTTTCTGTCATGTGATGCAATCGCACCTTGGGAAATTCCATCAGAGGTGCGAGCTCGCAGAAGCGATCCTGGAAAGCGCAGATGCAGGCAGAGGGCTATGAGGCAGTGGTTGCAGGTGCGAGGGAAATACCGCACCTGCAATGAGCGCAGAGACGGTCCCTTGATCGCAGAAGAGGAGGCAGGCTTAAGTGATGTTTCCGCAGAAGCGGAGCTTTGATCGCAAATGCGAAAATGGTGCCGCAGGTGCGAAACTCCTACCCAGAATGTTAAAAATAGAGGAGTCCGAGATTTTGTCATTATTGACATTTCCAAAAGCGGGTGAGGCGATTTTTGAGCGAGCAATCACGGAATATTTTGAGGTAAGTCCCTTGTGATCCTTTCTACCCATAATATTGAATTATCATCGAACAATCCGACTAGAATACATGTGTTTGAGGTGTAAATTTGGGATTTAAACTTAGAAAATTTGAAATTAAGATTTGATGATTTGGAGGTCGAATTGGGGTCGGATTTTAGTAAAATAAGTATGGTTAGACTCGTGGTTGATTAGGCTTTCGGATTTTGCAACTTTTATCGGATTCCGAGACATGGGCCCCACGGGTGGTTTTGAGCTAAATTTCAGATTTTTATGAAAAATTTAGTATTTGCTTATGGAATTAATTCCAATAAATTTTATTGACTGAAATGAATTATTGTGACTAGATTCGAGGAATTCGGAGGCTGATTTGCGATGCAAGGGCATAGTAGGGTAAAGAATTTCATGTTTTGAGGTATGTAACAATTGTAAATCTTGTCGTGAGGATATGAAACCCCAGATTTTGTGTCACGTGATTATTTTGGAGGAGACGCACATGCTAAATAGCAATCACCAAAATGGTCTATTGTATGCAGTCATACCCTGCATTTCTGCAAGAGACTATTTCCACGACTCGAACCCGTGACCTCCTGGTCACATGGAAGCAACTTTACCAGATGAATATCGTAGCCAAGATTTAAGAATATAATTGCGCAAAATATGGTATTGGACACGAAAAAGACAAAACAATATTTTTCCTAATTGGGGGGGTGATATTAGACCCAAAGACTAACGGGAGGCTAAGTTACTCAATTTAGAATAATACATGGTAAATTTGACCATTTTACTATTTCTTTTGTCTTTCTTTGTTACTCTTGTGATTTTATGTTGTTCTTATTGTTTTCTTATCGCCTAATTAGTGTTATTGATTCAATTATTTGTTATTTATTGAGTTTTTGGTGCATTTATTAACAGGAAATGAACAAATATGGAAGGGTGAAGAACATAACAATTGTCAGATTTGTTGAATTTGTCTAGGTTATGTTTCTCATTCTACCAAGTGAAGCAAACTCATGGCATAAGTTTGTTCATTCATACTGCAGGATGCTCACCATAACGTTATTGATGATTCTGAAATTATAGTTGACTACAACAGGGAACGATTGGATTTTGATTGAGAAGGCTACGTTAGTGACATTAGTCGAATATCCTTCTTCTCGAATCTTTAATTTGCTATATAAGCCTACTATATTAAAGCCATTCTCTTTTGTGTTCCTGCTTAAGGTTTTGATCTAAGTTGCTCCGACATGGTAGTTCAGTGTCGCACCCGTGTCGACACGACACTAGTATTGATGTGGGTATGGGATCCATACCGGATCTAGTCAAATAATTTTAGATACCTTGACCACGACATGGAAATATTCGAGACAAGATACAATTTGATTCCTGAAATCAGAACCGAAAAAAGAATGAGAATAAAAAGAATTTAATACTTTACAAGCTATACGTAAGTATTCCACAAATAATTTTCACAATTTAGAGATATTGTTATATTTTTACTTTTTGAATTATTTTAATTAGCTCGATCCTCGCACCCGTATCCATACTAGGATCCGTATCCCAGAATCTTAGAATTTATATCTCGAAGGATCCGACCTCTATATACGCACTCGTGTCGGATACCCACACCCATGTTCGAGCAACTTAGGTTTTGATTTCTTGGATGTAAAGGTTATATTTTTTAGATTTTAGCTATATACACGAACATTGCACCGTAGTGAAATTTTTACACTGGCAACAATGTAATTTAACCTGTTAGAGAGGGTAATTTACCATTTACTCTAGGTTACTCTTTTGTCGTTCTTTTGTTCTTTGTTTGCTTATTACCTAATTAGTGTTAAAATCTATATCTTTTTGATAAGTTTATAACAATTTATCTTATACTTGCTCAAGTTTTGTTTATTAAAAATTTTGGTTCATTCGTGCCCTTTGCGTTAATGTATGTTTCGTCCTCTACTTTTGCCTTAATTAGGGTTAGATCCCTAATGGCATTGTGTTTGAGACCTCAAGTTTGCAGTGATATTGTAAATTGATGTTTTCTACTATTGTGAATTTGAATTAATTTTGTTTGTTCAGTTACATGTTTACCTATTATATTCATTGGGTTGGTTTGCTTTAACTTTCCTTTACATTCAAATTTATACAAAATCAAAGATACAGAGAATATGAGTAACTAAAAAATACAAACATTCCTAAGCAATTTTCCGATAAAGGTACAACCACTTCTAACCTTCTTTATTATTTGGCCTCCTCCCCCCCCC
>AWOL01S0097455.1:57092-73856 GCA_000715115.1 Nicotiana otophora
CCTTTTTATAACTACTTATACACGTCCAAAAATAGAAAAGGGATATCACTAAACTAGAAATTAAGAACATATTAAAATACACTGATAAAATACTGTAAAATCAGAGTCGAGGATGAACATCTCGGGGCCCCTTCCGGATCCGTGTATCCCGTCTGAACTAGTGATAGATCTAAGAGAGATGTCGATCATGAACCATAACCGAACAGAGATCGGTATCAACTATGTAGCGAAGATTGAATGGGTAATGGTTCCGTACGTAACCCTGCGAGGAGTGAAAAAATGAGCAATCGGGGCCACAATAGTCGGGGACTCATGAGTAAAAACGGTTTCGACTGGCCATTTGGGACCAGGGAGGCATCGAGATTATCGGAATTCAACTTCAGCGTTGATGCTGCCGGCATTGTATCCTCCATCAGATGCATCAAAGATACCAAGTGGCCTCGGCCATTGCAGTCTGATCCTGCCCAAAGGGACCCCAACCTGATGTGTAAGTTTTGTGGCACTCACGACCACAGGACCGAAGACTGCCGACAACTAAGGGAAGAAGTAGCACTGTTATTTAATAACGGACACCTCCGAGAATTTCTGAGTGATCGAGCCAAAACTCACTTCAGGAATAGGGACTCCAACAAGAAGATCGAGCAAACAATCACGATGCGGACGCTGAAGGCATCGTGCAACCACATAATTATGCACTAGTAATATCTATACTCATAAATAAATCTCGATTTAAGCGTGTGTTAATTGATCCAGGTAGCTCGGCCAATATTTCCAGATCGAGGATCGTGGAACAGTTGGGTCTACAAGACCAAATAGTGCTTGCAGTTCGAGTTTTAAATGGATTCAACATGGAATACGAAACTACTAGAGGGGAGATAACCCTGTCGGTGAACACCGCCGGGACCATTGAAGAAACAAAGTTCTATATGATTGAAAGGGATATGAGATATAATGCTCTATTACAAAAACTGCGGATTCATAACATGAGGGTAATACCCTCGACACTCCACTAAGCATTAAAGTTCCCCACACCGAGAGAGATCAAGAAAGTTTACGGAGAACAGCCGGCCGCAAAAAGAAATGTTTGTGGAAGATGGGGTGATGCGGATGTCCGCGCTCTTGACATCAAAGAACCTGGAGTCAGTTAGGAAGGAAGAAACTAAATATCAATCACCGACACTGGCCCCGACCGAATTGGAGAAGCAAGAGGTAGGCGAGGATAATGATTACGAAGTTCCTAGGTCGTTCATCACCCCTGATGATTCCAATGCCACCAAGTTGATGGTCGAGGAGTTGGAGCAAGTCGTATTGGTGGAACACTTTCCCGATCAGAAGGTATACCTGCGCACGGGATTGACTCCCGAGCTCAGGGAAACAAATCATTAAATTGCTTATATCTATCGAGGATTGTTTAACTTGGTCCCGTTTAAATATGACAGGGATCCCACAAGAAGTAACCACTCATAAGCTAAGCTTGAACCCAAAGTTTCACCCGATTAAACAGAAAATAAGGCATCATTCCGAAATCAAGCATGCGTTCATCAAAGACGAGGTATCCAAACGCCTTAAAATAGGTTCCATTCGGGAAGTTAAGTACCCGAATTGGTTGGCTAATGTAGTAGTAGTACCTAAGAAGAGAAATAAGCTAAGAATGTGTGTAGATCACAAAGACTTGAACAAGGCGTGCCCCAAGGATTATTTTCCTTTGCCTAACATCGATCGCATGATCGATGCAACGGTCGGGCATGAGATACTCAGTTTTCTTGACGCCTATTCCCGGTACAACCAAATCTGGATGGACCTGGGGCGATCAAGAAAAAACTTCCTTTATCACTAAATTCATCACCTATTGTTATAATGTAATGTCGTTCGAACGAAAAACATACCGGTGCCACTTAGCAATACCTAGTAAACCGAATGTTCGAAGAACAAATAGGAAAATAAATGGAGGTTTACATTGATGACATGTTAGTTAAATCCCTGCGAGTAGAAGACCACTTAAAACATTTACAGGAAACCTTCAACATACTGAAGCAATACAATATGAAGCTGAACTCGGAGAAATGCGCATTCGAGGTCAGGTCCGGAAAGTTCCTTGGATTCATGGTGTCCAACCGTGGAGTCAAGATCAATCCCGACAAAATAAAAGCTATAGTGTAACGACCTAGCCGGTCGTTTTGAGTATTATAACCCCATTTCCCCATTTACTTCTCAATTTATGCTTTACAATTATTTTATAATTTATCGGGTTAATCGGTTCGGGTCCGGAAGAAATTCGGAGTGAAACGAGACACTTGGTCTCACAATTGAAAATTTAAGTTAGAAAAGTTAACCAGATGTGGACTTATGTGTAACGACCTCAGATCTGAATTTTTATGATTTCAATAGCTCCGTATGGTAATTTTGGACTTAGTAGCGTGTCCGAAAAATTATTTGGAGGTCCGTAGAGGAATTAGGCTTGAAATACCGAAAGTTAAATTTTTGGGAAGTTTGACCGGGGGTTGACTTTTTGATATCAGGGTCTAAATCTGATTCTGAAAATTTGAATACCTTTGTTATGTCATTTATGACTTGTGTGGAAAATTGAGGTCAATCGGATGCGATTTGATAGGTTCCGACATCGTTTGTAGAAACTTGAAATTTCTAAGTTCATTAGGCTTGAATTGGGATACGATTCATGGTTTTAGCATTGCTTGAGGTGATTTGAAGGTTCGACTAAGTTCATATGATGTTTTAGGACTTGTTGGTATATTTGGTTGAGGTCCCAGGGGCCTCGGGTGAGTTTCAGATAGTTAACGGATCAAATTCAGACTTAGAAGAAAAAGGTGAAGTGTCTTTCAAGCGATGCAATCGCACCTACGAAAATTCCATCGCAGGTGCGAGCTCGCAGAAATGAGCCTGGAAAGCGCAGATCCAGGCAGAGGGCTATGAGACAGTGGTTGCAGGTGCGAGGGAAATTGCGCACCTGCGATGAGCACAGATGTGGTCCCTTGATCGCAGAAGAGGAGGCAGGCTTAAGTGATTTTTCCGCAGAAGCGGAGCTTTGATCGCAGATGCGGCTCCATAGATGCGAAAATGGAGCCGCAGGAGCGAAACTCCTAGCCAGAATGTTAAAAACAGAGGAGTCCGAGATTTTGTCATTTTTGACATTTCTAAAAGCGGGTGAGGTGATGTTTGAGCGAGAAATCACAGAACATTTTGAGGTAAGTCCCTTGTGATCCTTTCTACCCCATAATATTGAATTATTATCGAACAATCCGACTAGATTACATGTTTTTGAGATGTAAATTTGGGATTTGAACTTAGAGATTTGAAAATAAGATTTGATGATTTGGAGGTCGAGTTGGGGTCGGAGTTTGGTAAAATTAGTATGGTTAGACTCGTGGTTGAATGGGCTTTCAGATTTTGTAACTTTTGTCGGGTTCCGAGATGTGGTTTTTGAGCTAAATTTTGGATTTTTATGGAAAATTTTATATTTTCTTATGGAATTAATTCCAATAAATTTTATTGACTGAAATGAATTATTGTGACTAGATTCGAGACATCCGAAGGCCGATTTGCGATACAAGGGCATAGCAGGGTAAAGAATTTCATGTTTTGCGGTAAGTATCAATTATAAATCTGGTCCTGAGGATATGAAACTCCTGATTTTGTGTCACGTGATTATTTTGGAGGTGACGCACATACTAAATAGCAATCACCACAAGGGTCTATTGTATGCAGTCCTACCGTGCATTTTTGCAAGAGACTGTTTCCACGACTCGAACCCATGACCTCCTGGTCACATGGAAGCAACTTTACCAGATGAATATCGTAGCCCAGATTTAAAAATATAATTGCGCAAAATATGGTATTGGACATGGCAAAGACAAAACAATTTATTTCCTAATTGTGGGGTGATATTAGACCCAAAGACTAACGGAAGGCAAAGTTGCTCAATTTAGAATAATACATGGTAAATTTGACCATTTTACTATTTCTTTTGTCTTTCTTTGTTACTCTTGTGATTTTATGTTGTTCTTGTTGTTTTCTTATCGCCTAATTAGTGTTATTGATTCAATTATTTGTTATTTATTGAGTTTTTGGTGCGTTTATTAACAGGAAATGAACAAATATGGAAGGGTGAAGAACATAACAATTGTCAGATTTGTTGAATTTGTCTAGGTTATGTTTCTCATTCTACCAAGTGAAGCAAACTCATGGCATAAGTTTGTTCATTCATACTGCAGGATGCTCACCATAACGTTATTGATGATTCTGAAATTATAGTTGACTACAACAAGGAACGATTGGATTTTCCTTATGGAATTAATTCCAATAAATTTTATTGACTGAAATGAATTATTGTGATTAGATTCGAGGAATTCGGAGGCTGATTTGCGATGCAAGGGCATAGTAGGGTAAAGAATTTCATGTTTTGAGGTATGTAACAATTATAAATCTTGTCGTGAGGATATGAAACCCCAGATTTTGTGTCACGTGATTATTTTGGAGGAGACGCACATGCTAAATAGCAATCACCAAAATGGTCTATTGTATGCAGTCATACCCTGCATTTCTGCAAGAGACTATTTCCACGACTCGAACCCGTGACCTCCTGGTCACATGGAAGCAACTTTACCAGATGAATATCGTAGCCAAGATTTAAGAATATAATTGCGCAAAATATGGTATTGGACACGGCAAAGACAAAACAATGTTTTTCCTAATTGGGGGGTGATATTAGACCCAAAGACTAACGGAAGGCTAAGTTACTCAATTTAGAATAATACATGGTAAATTTGACCATTTTACTATTTCTTTTGTCTTTCTTTGTTACTCTTGTGATTTTATGTTGTTCTTGTTATTTTCTTATCGCCTAATTAGTGTTATTGATTCAATTATTTGTTATTTATTGAGTTTATGGTGCGTTTATTAATAGGAAATGAACAAATATGGAAGGGTGAAGAACATAACAATTGTCAGATTTGTTGAATTTGTCTAGGTTCTGCTTCTCATTCTACCAAGTGAAGCAAACTCATGGCATAATTTTGTTTATTCATACTGCAAGATGCTCACCATAACTTTATTGATGATTCTGAAATTATAGTTGACTACAACAGGGAACGATTGGATTCTGATCGAGAAGGCTGGGTTAGTGATATTAGTCAGATATCCTTCTTCTCGAAGATTTAATTTGCTATATAACCCTACTATATTAAAGCCATTCTCTTTTGTATCCTGCTTAGTTCCAAGGTTTAGAACTTACATTTATAAGGTTGACCGGATGTTGACTTATGTGTAACGACCCAGGAAAAGTTTTGCTAAAGAAATTAAGGTTTTATGGTGCCGGGGTAGATTAATTGGTACAAAGGTCTAGAAGGCTTATGATTGAATATTTGAACTTGATTACGCCATCGGCTTGACATTCGAGGATGAATGTTTCTAAGTGGGGGAGGCTGTAAAGGCCTAGAAAGTTTTCTAACAATATTAAGCCGACCTCGAGCTTAAGAGAATATTGTGCGAAACCTCGAAGTTCTTGCGAACCCACACTAGGGTATCGAGATCATTAAAATACTTGGACATGAATATTATGAGGGTTGAAGGTCACTAAGTTGCATGAATAAAGTCATGGCTTCGAATGGTGGAATAAAGAGGGAAAAAGGAAACCCAACAGGCCTGCGTAGCCTTCTTGCGTAGCCTACGCAGGCTGAGTAGGCAAAATCAGCATGGAAGTTAGGGGGGGTTTAAGCTGCATAGCCAATCTGCGTAGGGTACGCAGCCAGCCTACGTAGCTCATTTTCTATAAAACATGGGAGGTTCGGGTAGAGAGTAAACGATAACATTTTTGGCTAAGTTTTGGGTTCTAGAGAGAAGGTGGAGCATCCTCAACCCAAATACACATCAAAGGTGAGTTTTATGATATTTTTATAATGGATTAACACTAGTTAATGCTAGTATTAACATATACATGGATTGAAATTCATAGGGATTTCTCTAATCTTCAAGAATCATTCAAAAGGGTTCAAGTTAGTGTTTGATCTACAAGAGGTAAATTCTCCACCCTACACATAAATACAACTATGGATAAAGTATTTGGGATGTATTGTGAAGTAGAAAGTACCAATTGGTTGAAGAATTATGCTAGTCCTTGAAATGGGTATTGTGAGTTATGATTTTTGAATGGAGAAGAATATGAATAGTCAATTTTTGAATCTTGTTAGGATGGTTGGTGATTCTAGTGCTTCAATAGCTTAATAATGATTAAGAGTATTATTTATACATGCTTGTACCAATAAGGTTTGTAGCAAGATTATTAAGTTCAAATGGGTAAATATTAGGTTGGAAATGGTAGAAGAATATGAGGTCGCATTTTGGTAAACTTGGTATGGTTAGACTCGTGGTTGAATGGGCGTTCATATTTTGTAACTCTTGTCAGGTTCCGAGACACCTGACCCACGGGCGATTTTTGAGTTAAATTTCGGATTTTGCTGGAAAATTAGTATTTTCTTATGGAATTAATTCCAATAATATTTATTGACTGAATCGGATTATTTGTGTGTAGATTCGAGGCGTTTGAAGGCCAATTCATGAGGCAAAGGCATAGCGGAGTAAGAAATTACACGGTTTGAGGTAAGTAACAGTTCTGAATTTGGTCTTGAGGGTATGAATCCCTGGATTATGTGTTATGTGATTGATTTTGAGGTGACGCACATGCTAGGTGACGGGTGTGTGGGCATGCACCGTCGGAATTGTGACTTGGTCAAATTCCAAGGAACTGTATAGTTGAATAATCTGTTGATATCCGTACATTCTATACGTGTTAGAATAAATTGAGCTGAGAATCATATTAAAAATCATGCTTAGGCATATGATGTTATTGTTGATACCCACTGGGGTCATTTATGTGGTTGAATTTTATGCTCAGATTGTAATTTCACACTCAGTCATGTTCATTCATTTAATATCATATCTCAGTCTCTGTTGCTATTTTTTGATGCATCATATCATTATTGTGGGGCTGCTTATCATGATTTCTGAGAGCCTGAGAGACTGGAGAGGTTCATGACTGAGTGAGGCCGAGGGCCTAATTGTGAGGATATTTAAGGGATCGGGTTGCATACCATAACATATTTTGTTGATTTATGCCATGATTGGCTTGATATAGCGCTTGGACTGATGGAGCCCCTCCGGAGTCTGTACACACCCCCAGTGAGCGCAGGTACCTACTGAGTGTGAGTGTCCAGTGCTAAGTGATTGAGAGGAATGACTGACTGTGAGGAAAGAGTGACTGTGAGGTTGGAGTGAATGGGAGTACTAAGTGACTATTACTCTGAGAGGATGATTTGATTTCATTATTGCTGCACTTCAGCTGTCATATATCACTATTTTGGAAATTTCAGAAAAATATTATTTTCTGTTTCAGTCAAATTTGATATGAAATTACTGTGGAGTTTTAAATGTTGAACTTGAAAGCATGCCTACCCTTTTAAGTTGGAGAGTACTGTATTTGGACTTTGCTTTGAAGCTTGTCACTACCTTCAGTTCTTTTTTATTATTGTTACTTACTGAGTTGGTTGTACTCAAACTACACCCTGCTCTTCGTGTGCAGGTCCAGGTGATTCCGGATACGGTGGGTGTTGATTCTTTTGCAATTGATTTTTCAAAGATTCAGAGGTAGCTGTCGTGTTTCGCAGACCTTGTCTCTCCTTCCATATCTCTTTGTTTACTGTATTTGGTCTTAGACTATTATAGACAGTGTTTTCCAGACATGAAATAGATGCTCGTGTACTCAGCGAAACCGGATTTTTGGAATATTTACCCAGTATTTGTGGGATTTTCTCTTAAACCTAATTATTATATTTTCATATTTTACAAAAACTACACTATATATTAAACGTATGACACATGGTGTAATTTGTTGGCTCTAGATGCCATGGTTAAAGCCCAAGCATTCCAGATACCAAATGCAAGATCGAATAGTTGTTTCCCTTCTCTTTATTTACTTTCTGCTCCTTTTCTCTTTTTAGTATTTCCTCTTTTTATCCATATAATTTTATTGTTTCCATGGCATCAATAGACATATAAGAGGTGTATTTGATAATTTAAAATTTTATTTTAATTTTATGCATCTAATCACATCATTCAATAGAGTTAGAGAATTATATCGAATTGGACAAAATAGACATAGTGATCGTTTTCAAATACTTTATCAATTGTCCGAGAAATACACTTTTCTTCATAGGTTATACTGTATACAGGTAAAACCGCACATGTTGAATACCTTGGTTTTTCGGTAAGGCAGACAAAGCAGGGACGTGAGTNAAATACCTTGGGTTTTCGGTAAGGCAGACAAAGCAGGGACGTGAGTGTAAGGAATCGGAATCCGGACGAGGAGCCCCTCGTATCGGGGTTTGAGAAAAGTACCTGCCATCCGAGATAGCGGAACCACGTCCTCAGGGTCCGGTTCAACTCTCAAGACTTTGGGGAACATCATGAAATGGTTGCACACGACAAAAGAAGGGTCATGGTATCCGTGTCCAACCGGGTATCACGGCATAAATCTCGGCATGTATTGGCAGACAATTAGTGATTAGCGGAACGAAACATTTTTTACCTTTCTTAGAATTGTACTTAGGGTATAACTCCCTGACTATATAAAGGGGAAACTAAAACTATTCATTAGGAATATTGTAACACGCATACCAAGACAATTGATTTGAATTCTCTTTGTCGTTCAAAGTTCTTATTTTTGTTCTTAAGTTCATCATAAGTGCAAGCTTGGAATCGAGGGCAGGTTCCTCGCTGAGCCATCAATCGAGTTTGAAATCACTCTTATCATTGGTTTGGCCATTTATTATGTCTTTCATTTTCTTAATTTATCATCATTAATCTCATATTCAATTAATCCATATATCCTTAAAATCACATATAAAATTAATTGTTATCCGTTTTTAGGGTAAATAGTTTGGTGCCTACCGTAGGGCTAAGGATAATAGTGGTAATTTGATACAAATTTTCATAATGCACTATGTTTTACACTTGTTCTTTGAGATTTTAATTTTAGGTCAAATTAAAAAATGTCGAACTCTCAATCCGCCCATTTGAATGTTGATGCTGAGTCCGGCCACCACGGGGCGAGTCTCGCCACCACGGCGAAAACAACAATGTAGTGCCCAGCAATGAGGTGTCCCCTATTAACCCCAATGGAGTTCCAGCTGTGGACCTAATCAATGGCAACTCTCATGTTTCCATCAACGCAAACTTGCCTAGTGACCCTGCAAACAGCATTTGCGGGGGAGCCCGATCAATAGCCCGGGGTACACATGACGGCGAAGGTGATGGGATCAATTTACGGGTGATCTTTGAAGTGTTAAAAGCTCAACAGGTGGTGATAGCACAGTTGAAGAACCAAAGTCGCGCCCCTAGCAGAGTCGAGCCCGAACTATTCCAGAAAAACACCTACATAAATGAACCAGCCAAAAAAAGGCTGAGCGAAGTTAAACCCGGGATCAACCCCGAGATAATAAAGATGCTTGGGGAGTTGACAAAGTGGGTGGAATCAGGAGAAAAGAAGATCAAAGCCAACGACAAAAAAATGGAGACCTATAACTCTAGGGTTGATCAAATCCCAGGAGTACCACCGATAATGAAAGGTCTGGATTCCAAAAAAATTGTCTAAAAGCCTTTCCCTCCAAGGGACACCAACCCGATTACCCGTTATTGAATAACTGTGCTACTTCTTCTCTTAGTTGTCGGCAGTCTTCGGTCATGTAGTCGTGAGTGCTACAAAACTTACACTTCAGGTTGGGGTCCTTTTGGGCAGGATCAGACTGTAATGGCCGAGGCCACTTGGTATCTTTTCGAAGATCACCTTGTCGGTGAACACCGCCGGGACCATCGAGGAAACAAAGTTCTATGCTCAGATATAATGCCTTATTACAAAAACTGCGGATTCATAACATGAGGTTAATCCTCTCGACACTCCACCAAGCATTAAAGTTCCCCACACCGAGAGGGATCAAGACAGTTTACAAAGAACAGCCGGCCGCAAAAAGAAATGTCCGTGGTCGATGAGGTGAGCCCGATGTCCGCACTCTTGACATCAAAGAACCTAGAGACGGTTAGAAAGGAAGAAACTAAATATCAATCACCGACACCGACACCGACCAAATCGGAGAAGCAAGAGGTAGGCGAAGATGATGATTACGAAGATCCTAGGTCGTTCATCACCCTGATGATTCCGATGCCACTAAGTTGACGGTCGAGGAGTTGGAGCAAGTCGTATTGGTGGAACACTTTCCCGATCGGAAGGTATACCTGGGCACGGGATAGACTCCCGAGTTCAGGGAAGAACTCATTAAATTGCTTATACCTAACGTGGATTGTTTTGCTTGGTCCCATTTAAATATGACAAGGATCCCACAAGAAGTAACCACTCATAAGCTAAGCTTGGACCCGACGTTTCACCCGATTAAACAGAAAATAAGGCATCATTCCAAAATCAAGCATGCGTTCATCAAAGATGAGGTATCCAAACTCCTTAAAATAGGTTCCATTCGGGAAGTTAAGTACCCGAATTAGTTGGCTAATGTAGTAGTAGTACCTAAGAAGAGAAATAAGTTTAAGAATGTGTGTAGATCACAAAGACTTAAACAAGGCGTGCCATAAGGATTCTTTTCCTTTGCCTAACATCGATCGCATGATCGATGCAATGGCCGGGCATGAGATACTCAGTTTTCTTGACGCCTATTCCCGGTACAACCAAATATGGATTGACCTGGGGTGATCAAGAAAACACTTCCTTAATCACTAAATTCATCACCTATTGTTATAACATAATGTCATTCGGACTAAAAACATGTCGGTGCCACTTATCAATGTCTAGTAAACAGAATGTTCGAAGAAAAAATAGGAAAATTAATTGAGGTTTACATTGATGACATGTTAGTTAAGTCCCTGCGAGTAGAGGACCATTTGAAACATTTGCAGGAAACCTTCAACATACTGAAGCAATACAATATGAAGCTGAACTCGGAGAAATGCGCATTCGGGGTCAGGTTCGGAAAGTTCCTTGGATTCATGGTGTCCAATCTTGGAATCGAGATCAATTCCGACAAAATAAAAGCTATAGTGTAACGACCCGGCCGGTTATTTTGAGTATTATAATCTCGTTTCCCCATTTACTGCTCAATTTATGCTTTAAAGTTATTTTATAATTTACCGGGTTAGTTGGTTTAGGTCCGAAAGGAATTCGGAGTGAAACGAGACACTTAGTCTCACAATTGAAAATTTAAGTTAAAAAAGTTATCCGGATATGGACTTATGTGTCACGACCTCGGATCTGAATTTTTATGATCCCAATAGCTCCGTATGGTGATTTTTGACTTACGAGTGTGTCCGAAAAATTATTTGGAGGTCCGTAGAGGAATTAGGCTTGAAATGTCGAAAGTTGAATTTTTGGAAAGTTTGACCGGGGGGTTGACTTTTTGATATCGGGTTCGAAATCTGATTCTGAAAATTGGAATACCTCCGTTATGTCTTTTATGACTTATGTGCAAAATTGGAGGTCAATCGTATGCGATTTGGTAGGTTCCAGCATCGTTTGTAGAAACTTGAAATTTCAAAGTTCATTAGGCTTGAATTGGGATACGATTCATGGTTTTAGCGATGCTTGAGGTGATTTGAAGGTTCGACTAAGTTTATATGATGTTTTAGGACTTGTTGGTATATTTGGTTGAGGTCCTGAGGGCCTCCGGTGAGTTTCGGATGGTTAACGAATCAAATTCGGACTTAGAAGAAAAAGGTGAAGTTTCTGTCATGTGATGCAATCGCACCTGCGGAAATTCCATCGCAGGTGCAAGCTCGCAGCGCAGATGCAGGCTGAGGGATATGAGGCAGTGGCTGCAGGTGCGAGGGAAATTCCGCACCTGCGATGAGCGCAGATGCGGTCCCTTGGTCGCAGAAGAGGAGGCAGGCTTAAGTGATTTTTTCGCAGAAGCGGAGCTTTGATAGCAAATGCGGAAATGGAGCCGCAAGTGCGAAACTCCTACGCAGAATGTTAAAAACAGAGAAGTCCGAGATTTTGACATTTCCAAAAGCGGGTGAGGCAATTTTTGAGCGAGAAATCACGGGAAATTTTGAGGTAAGTCCCTTTGTGATCCTTTCTACCCCATAATATTGAATTAGCATCGAACAATCCGACTAGATTACATGTTTTTGAGGTCTAAATTTGGGATTTGAACTTAGAGATTTGAAATTAAGATTTAAAGATTTGGAGGTCGAATTGGGGTCGGATTTTGGTAAAATTAGTATGGTTAGACTCGTGGTTGAATGGGCTTTCGAATTTTGTTTTGTCGGGTTCTGAGATGTGGGCCCCACGGGTGGTTTTTGAGCTAAATTTCGGATTTTTATGAAAAATTTAGTATTTTCTTATGGAATTAATTCTAATAAGTTTTATTGACTGAAATGAATTATTGTGACTAGATTTGAAGAATCCGGAGGCCGATTTGCGATGCAAGGGCATAGCAGGGTAAAGCATTTCATGTTTTGAGGTAAGTAACAATTATAAATCTGGTCGTGAGGATATGCAACCCCAGATTTTGTGTCACGTGATTATTTTGGAGGAGACGCACATGCTAAATAGCAATCACCAAAATGGTCTATTGTATGCAGTCATACCCTGCATTTCTGCAAGAGACTATTTCCACGACTCGAACCCGTGACCTCCTGGTCACATGGAAGCAACTTTACCAGATGAATATCGTAGCCAAGATTTAAGAATATAATTGCGCAAAATATGGTATTGGACACGGCAAAGACAAAACAATGTATTTCCTAATTGGGGGGTGATATTAGACCCAAAGACTAACGGAAGGCTAAGTTACTCAATTTAGAATAATACATGGTAAATTTGACCATTTTACTATTTCTTTTGTCTTTCTTTGTTACTCTTGTGATTTTATGTTGTTCTTGTTGTTTTCTTATCGCCTAATTAGTGTTATTGATTCAATTATTTGTTATTTATTGAGTTTTTGGTGCGTTTATTAACAGGAAATGAACAAATATGGAAGGGTGAAGAACATAACAATTGTCAGATTTGTTGAATTTGTCTAGGTTCTGTTTCTCATTCTACCAAGTGAAGCAAACTCATGGCATAANAGGTTCTATTTCTCATTCTACCAAGTGAAGAAAACTCATGGCATAATTTTGTTCATTCATACTGTAGGATGCTCACTATAACATTATTGATGATTCTGAAATTATAGTTGACTACAACAGGGAACGATTGGATTCTGATCGAAAAGGCTAGGTTAGTGACATTAGTCAGATATCCTTCTTCTCGAAGATTTAATTTGCTATATAAGCCTTCTATATTAAAGCCATTCTCTTTTGTGTTCCTGCTTAAGGTTTTAATGTAAGTTGCTCCGACATGGTAGTGTAGTGCTGCACCCGTGTCGACACGACACTAGTATTGATGTGGGTATGGGATCCATACCGGATCTAGTCAAATAATTTTGGATATCTTGACCACCACATGGAAATATTCGAGACAAGATACAATTTGATTCCCGAAATCAGAACCGAAACTAAATTTGAGAATAAAAAAAATTTAATACTTTACAAGCTATACGTAAGTATTCCACAAATATTTTTTATAATTTAGAGATATTTTTATATTTTTACTTTTTGAATTATTTTAATTAGATGGATCCTGGCACCTGTATCCGTAATAGGATCCGTATCCCAAAATCTTAGAATTTACATCTCGAAGGATCCGACCTCTATATACGCACCCGTGTAAGATACCCACACCCGTGTCCGAGAAACTTAGGTTCTGATTTCTTGGATGTAAAGGTTATATTTTTTAGATTTTAGCTATATACACGAACATTGCACTGTAGTGAAACTTTTACACGGACAACAATGTAATTTAACCTGTTAGAGAGGGTTATTTACCATTTACTCTAGGTTACTCTTTTGTCGTTCTTTTGTTCTTTATTTGCTTATTGCCTAATTGGTATTAAAATCTATATCTTTTTGATTAGCTTATAACAATTTATCTTATACTTGCTCAAGTTTTGTTTATTAAAAATTTTGGTTCATTCGTGCCCTTTGCGTTAATGTATGTTTCGTCCTCTACTTTTGCCTTAATTAGGGTTAGATCCCTAATGGCATTGTGTTTGAGACCTCAAGTTTGCAGTGATATTGTAAATTGATGTTTTCTACTATTGTGAATGTGACTTAATTTCATTTGTTCAGTTACATGTTTACCTATTATATTCATTGGGTTGGTTTTCTTTAATTTTCCTCTATATTCGAATTTATGCAAAATCAAAGGTACGACGTATATGAGTAACTGAAACATACAAACATTCCTAAGTAATTTTCCGATAAAGGTACACCCACTTCTAACCTTCCTTCTTATTTGGCCTCCCCCCTCCCTCCTTTTTATAACTACTAATACACGTCCACAAATAGAAAGGGGATATCACTAAAATAGAAATTAAGAACATATTAAAACATACTGATAAAATACTGTAAAATTTGTGTATATAAGTTAAACTTCTATCTTGAAGTCTTAAGTCTTGACAATTGTATGAATGTTAAGAGTAAAAGGTCATAAGCATTACTTTGAAATTGAAAAGGAGGTTTAAATTAATATATAAAAATAATAAAACGGGAATAGAATTGAAATTAAACTTGAACAAGAACATGGAGAGGCTAGGCCATAGAGGACTGAGCTCATTCTTAAGACTTCTGCCCGAGAAATGCTTATCGGAGACTCAAACTTTTTATTATTTAAGGATTACAATCACTTATTAGTAAATTAAAGTAGATGAATAACCATCTCTAAAACAATCTTAACCAAAATAAAACATCTGTTTTTTAAACATTAAGGGACAAATAAGAACGAATCACAACAACAAAACATCTTAATATTGATAAAGCGTAGGAGGAAGGCGAGGTGTAATTAGCACTTCAACATCTGTCTTCTTAGGTAAAGTTAGACCCACGCCTTGTTTCATATCCAAAGGCTCGTTTGTTGTAGTTGCAAAATTGAAACCCTGGATCAAATGAGCAATTGAAAGGTGTTCCACTTGCAATGAGTAATTCATCGCGGGACAAGCTCGTCTCCCTGATCCAAACGGGATCAACTCATAGTGCTGCCCGCGATAGTCAATTGCAGCATTAGTCGTCAAGAATCTCTCTGGATCGAATGTATCGGGATCTATCCATATTTGTGGATCTCGCTGAAGTTTCATAATATTTGTAAGTAGTGCAGTCCCCTTAGGAATATGATATCCATTGACAACACAATCTTTTACGGATAGGTGTTGTACTGACAAAGGTGCAGGTGGATGTAATCGTAATACTTCTTTAACAATGGCTTGAAGATACACCAAATTCTTGATATCATTCTCTTCTACCCATCTATCTCTACCAACAATGGTGTCCATCTCTTCTTGTGCTTTCTTCATGACATTCTTATTGTTTATCATTAACGCCATTACCCACTTTATATGAAGTGCAAGTGTGTCTGTTGCATCCAAGACCAAAGTCTATATATATAGACAAAGAACAGTTAAAAAGATGATTTACAAAGAAGAAATTAAAGAGACGAATTTGCATCATTGTTCAAATCCTAGTATGCATGAGTTGGTTAGGAAACAAATAAAAATACTCCAGTCAAATCGTAGATCTTTTATAAAGGTACAAAAGGTTTCTTTTTTTTAATAATTTATTTTATTGAAATTGGTTCCTACAATAGGTTAAAATACACCAAAAATATAAAAATTCATTACGTGCGGCGATAGTGTTTTTATCAACAGAATCCATAAATTAAATTTTGACTTCAAAATAACGAAAATGTAGAAGAATCTATACGTGACTAAGCCACTTAAAAAATAACAATATATATATATAATTGTCTATAAAAATTAAAGTGATATTATATACGAATATAGTAACCTAAAATATAAGCTCCTACAATATGTTAAAATACAAGCATAGATTAATTTACTTACGAATACTGTTGCTTTGATGGTGGTGTCATGAGAGTAACCATCGCCAAGATGTTCGTTGCTCCTCTTGGAAAGCAGCACATCAATAAAATCTTGTTCATTTTCACCTCCAACATCCTTTGTTTCTCTCTTCTTAATGTGCTCATCTAACCAACCTTGGATAATATTATCAATGTCTTTGAAAGTTTGTTTCATAGCCTTAATATTCCCTGTAAGATCCAACCACTTGAAAAATGGAATGTGAAAAACATCATAGAGCTCAATCTCCATAGCTTGAACCATGAACTTCTGAAAAGCTGCTTTGAGTATTTCTCCATGTCCATTATTATAGGTCTTCCCAACAACCATTTTCAAAATGATGTCGAATGTCAATTTATCTATCCAATCACTAAGGTTTATCTTCACCATTGGTGAATCACAATTATACAATTGTTTAATATTTTTCTGAACTATAGAAAATCTAACATGTTTGAATTTTTCGAGCCGACTAACGGAGAGAAGTTCTTGATTGACTAGCTTTCGATTTTTTTTCCAGTAAGGGCCATATTTGGCAACAGCAAGCATGGCATTGTTATAGCAAAGGTATTCTCCGTAAAGTAAAGCTGGCCGATCGGCGAAATGGATATCATTGGTAGAGAAGCATTCTTTCATAGCTTCATAACTANAGAATTGAAATTAAACTTGAACAAGAACATGGAGAGGCTAGGCCATAGAGGACTGAGCTCATTCTTAAGACTTCTGCCCGAGAAATGCTTATCGG
>AWOL01S0097456.1:0-30789 GCA_000715115.1 Nicotiana otophora
AAAGAGAGAGAGAGAGAGAGAGAGAGAGAGTTAGACACTCAAAGGGAGGATTATCTTTTGAAAAGGAGAAAATTGCAACGGACGAAGGCAACAAAAATTGAGAGAAAACAGAAGTTCTTTAAAAGAAAGGTTCTATATCTTTCAAAACGATTGCTCACGTAGAAAACATGGAGTTCGAATAGAGGTTAAGTTCGAGTTTGGGGTTTCGATTTTTCTTGGGGATTTTGATTCTGATCGTGATTTTTATCTCTATTTACTGTTATCATTTCACTTGGGATTATAGAGCTGAAGTTGTATGTCAATTTTCTACTGTTATTAATCTTAAAGAAGCTTCATTCTACAGGTTTTCTTCTAATTATTCTTTTACATATTTTAATGTATTCTACCGTGAATATAAATTTGAGCCATTTAAATGATTTTTTGTTTTTCAGTTTCGCTTCTTTAGTTTTGAGTGTTTGAATATTATTTAGTTTTCTCTCATATGTGATGATATTTTGGGTTCATAGTGCCTTCATTTGATTCAAGTTTTTGTCTTATCCAGTTTGGCTGCCTTGAGGTATATGAAATTGTAGTGTTATTTTTTAGACGTTGTTTGTTAAAGATTTTTAAATTTTTTTTGTCCGACTCTACGTTGATGAATTGAATTAAAAATCTACAACTTTAAGACATTAAATTATGTACTTTTGTAAAGATTGTTAAATAAAAATGAGAATATTATTTTTAAAGTTTGGTTAAAGTATTACTAAGGTATCTCATACCTACTGTTTGATTTAATTTTCTTTCTGAAGTTGAAATGGTCCTTTAGCTAATTGGATAAAGTATCTTTAAAGAAGAAGATTTACATTTCGCTCGTTTTTTTCCATTTTCTTATCATGGATAATATATATATATATATATATATATATGCACACACACATTCAGAGGTCTCCATTAGTCCTTAAAAAAACTGCCAATTTTGCATTGTAAAAAAAAAACAAACTTACTTACCTTCAATGTAGATATTCATATACAATTTTGCGAGGTTGAGTTACACCTCTTTTTTCTCCCGCAACCCTTATTACGAGGTTGAGTTAGAAGAGTTTTTTCAATTAAAGTGACATTTTGAAAAGGGATTATTTATTATTTAGAGTCGCCACTTGGAATTGAGTTTTGGTGTTTCAAGTCACCTTTTATTGAATTCCTTATCAAAAGGAAGATTTGACTCCTAATTTATGGTCTACAAAAACAGAAGACTGAGTAAGGAATTCTGTTGACTGAGGGAAAGGTGTAAGGCACCCCTCGAGTCCTGTGGTTCTAGCACGGTCGCTTTATTGACTAATGTAAGGCTTAAATTAATTTTTAGCTATTCTTGCATTTTATTGATTATGGCTTATTTATTACCGCTTAATTAATTATTATATTTTATTAATTGTGTTAACCAAGATGCGGTACGCACACAAGGTACTTCTTTGAAATTAAATGTTAAACCAAGGTACGGAATGTACACATTGTCAAAACATAATTATTTTGAATTGAAAGGTATCAAGACGCGGGAATACGCACAAGATCCTTTTATTACTTAAGCATATCAATCCAATATTCGGGTATGAACACATGGGCTAATATCTAAAGTACATCTAAAGTTTTTCTAGCATTTTAGAATATCTCAATTATTTATCTATTTTTTATTTTATTATTATTATTATTATTATTATTATTATTATTATTATTATTATTATTATTTTGTTTTTTTTTACCTATTCTAACGAATCTTAAGGTTTTAAAGTAAAATATAACTAAGAGATGACCATTGGCCTAGAAGATAGAACCAAATCAACGAAGTTTTCTACTGATGCGTTACAATTTAAACAAACCTACATCACATTAGATTTATTATTATCTAGAAATATTTATACAAAAAAACATATGCAAATTTCAGCTATATTTATCAGTGGAACTTAATATAAAACAATAATCTTAATTAGCTATCATATTGTTCTGTGTGAGTAGCTTGTCCTAATTTGATATAGACATTTATATGAACATGAATCTGATTTAACTATTAAAGAACCAAGATTTCAGCAACTCAAATAATAAACTAAGACATGCTCCAACAAAATTTTGTCAATCACGTTACTTCATACCAAAAATATAAATGAAACTTCTAAGAAAAATAAACAAAACTATAACAAAGTAAAACAAAATCTTTAGGCACCCATACTACTTAAAACTGAAAGAAAGAGCAAACACAAAAAAAACAAAAGAACAAAGAACTCGTCTTAGTTATTATTTTATTAAAGTCGCAACAATCCAGCGATGTACATTAGATCAAACAAAAATTTCGATTGTCATGGGAATAAAAAATTAAAGACTAAATAAACTCATCCAAGAATCTAGTAATTACTTATGAACACCATAAAAGTCATCCTCTTTTAAAGGATTCTCTTTCAAACTTTTACTCATACTAAACAATATTGAGAATACAGAAACCGAACAAGACTAAAACTTCTCAAATTCTTATGCCATAAAAATGATTCAAAAGATATCAACAAATATATCTAACCATGTATGAGCCAGATATTAAAGAGACGGTGATGAACCTTTTTGTGGAGATTTCAACAAAATCACAGCTACAATCTACTGATTTCCAAAGCTAGCAATACTAACTTTTCTAGAACCACGAACTCGGAACCGCAAACAAAATTTCGAACTCCGGCTTCGAACTCAATAACGTAACTAAACAGTTTTTTCAAGTGAATGTTTTTACTCTAAAAGAACAGTCCTCTTTTCTCTTAGTTGCTGAAATTTCTTTTTCATCCCCCATTTTTACTAAAGTGTGTGTGTGACGGATATGTGGGTTAAGGAGATGAATGGGGAAGTGGAGAATAAGACGTGATTGAGTTAGGATTAATGTGAGCAGTATGAGAGAATTAGGGAAATAGGGGATTGGGAGGAGAAAGTCGTGGTGTTAGCGTTAGGATATGGAGAAATCATTTTTGTTTTCTTATCCTCATCTTTTTTTTTTGAAAACAAAAGCCAATTAACAAGACTAAAAAAATCAAATGTTAAAAAAAAAAGTTACTTATACTAATATCTTATATCTCTAAAAGCAATTACTGGAAAAAAAGTACTACATACTAAGGCTTAGAATGCTAAAAGAAGCGTACTTATGTTTTTATAAGATAAAATAAAATAACTAAGTAAGAATACTAGTTAAGTATATATTAAAAAGATATAAGAAAATTAAATATTTAAACTATAATTTAAATGACACTAAAAAAAAATACCATAACTTACATATTAAAAATTCTAATTAAAAGAAACCAAATATTTTTTGTAAATTTTCTTTTTCTCTTTACAGATAGAAATAAAATTTGTATTCTAAAAGTGTGAATATTTTTGTAGTTTTTATAAGCTCTACTAAAAGTGAGATAAAGGTTTGAAATATCAAAAGTAGACATAAAATACATATTTACACTAAAATAGTATAGAATTTGGGTGTGGTCAAAAATTAGTTGTTCACACTATATACCGTACAAGTAAGTTTGCTTTTATAAAATATTATAACATCAAAACTTGCGAATCTACTGTTGCCATCAATAACACAATTGAAACAATCAAATTATTGGCAGCACAAGATATTCAACAATATAGGAAAAAAATATAATTTTCTCCATATAGGATTAGTACAAGTTGCAGTCAAACCTTTATATAGATTAGGTTTAGACACACCTCTTTGTCTCTTATTAAGAGATGACAGATTATTAAACTTTAATGATTCATTATTAGGAGTCTTACAAAGTAACCTAGCTCAAGGCCTAGTATACTTTAACTATTATCCAAACTTTTCGGTTGACATAAATGACCAAAATATTTTGGATACCTTAACTCTTAATATAAAAATAAAAAACATGAATAGCAAAGTTAATACAAGAGAAATAACTGTAATATATAGAGTATATTACAGACTAATAAAAATAACCTTAGCCCCAAAAGCTAAAATCGAAAGTAACAAAGGAGTAACTATGCTCATGGAAGCAAACCAAGAACATAGTAATACTTTCGGCCCTATAATGATTCAATGGGATGAAATTTTGTCAAAAATAAATGGCGTTTTGATGCCATCACCAAACCAAAATACGAACATGAGAGTTCTTTCATCGAACAAGTCATTCAATATCCAACAGGAGCCATAATTTTTTTTTTAAATCCGGCCCAGTCAGTGAAGGTTCTTCAAGTAGAAGAATGTCTTCAACTAGACCTTCTTCTTCCAAACCTCTGGAGGGAAATGGAAGTAACAATAGCAATGGAGAATCAATCGAAGAAATAGACAGAAAACTTAGGGAGTAGATTTTAATAAAATCGTTCCCCAAGTTATCTATCATAATGAACCCTTTGTAGCTACTCCAAGAAGACCGGCTGTAGAACAGTGGATCAACTTAAAGTAATCCGAGCCGATGACTTTGAAATAGACTGGGAAAATCTAGACGCTCAATGGGTACACCCCAACAATACCATTAAAAGAAAATGGTACGTAGGTACATATTTCTTAAACCAGAGGTTATCTTTTAAAGATAAATGGATTAGAGATTTAAAAAGATTTAAATATAATATTGAATTCTTTAAATGGTTTGAATTAACAGGGTAAATTTCCAATCAAAAAGAATCTTTACATATGTTAGTCAATAAGTGATATACCAAGAACAAAGGTATAATAGAAGCCACTACTCCGCCATTAGAAGAAATTCTAATACCGGTCCAAAGTGAAGTAATTACTGCATCTCCTTTTAAGAGAAAATGTTCACACAGAAAATGGACCAACTTCATATCACACTAAAAGTTAAAGACATCACGCTAAATAAATTAGCTTTACTAGACTCAAATGCAGACAGAAACTGCATAATGGATGGACTAGTACCAACAAAGTACCTTGAAAAAGGTACTACAAAATTATACTCCGCTACGGGAGAAAAATTAAAAATGAACTACAAGTTATTAGAAGCACACATTTGTAACGATGAAATTTGCTTTATAAATGACTTTGTAATAATTAGGGATATGAACGAAGAAATTATCCTAGGAATACCATTTATAACCCAAATCAAACCTTATTATGATAACTTAGATGCAATCTGCACCATAGTATTAGGAAAGGAAAAACAATTTCCTTATCTAAACTTTATTTCCCAAGAAGAAAGCGACTTTGTTAAATCAAAAACTATTTTAAAAATAAATTTACTTTCTAACCAAGTTAATTATTTGAAAGATGATATAAAAGTTCGCAAAATTGAACAAACTTTAAAAACCCTGGAAATGGAAGAGAATATTAAACGTTTCTAGGAAAAACTCGAACTTGAAGTTTGTTCAGAATTACCCAATGCCTTTTGGGAAAGAAAAAGGCATATAGTTGAACTACCTTATATTAATGATTTTAATGAACATGCCATACCCATAAAGGCAAGTTCTATAAAAATGAATCATGATCTCTTGGAAATTTGTAAAAACAAAATTAATGATCTCCTCAAAACGAAGATTATAAGACCATCAAAGTCACCATAGAGCTGTGCAGCCTTCTACGTCAACAATAACGCAGAAAAGGAAAGAGGCGCTCCTAAACTTGTAATTAACTACAAACCATTAAACAAAGTACTACAATAGATTAAGTACCCAATACCTAATAAAAAAAATCTATTAAAAAGAACTTACAAAGCTAATATCTACAGCAAATTTGACATGAAGTCAGTCTTCTGGCAAATACAAATTGATGAAAATGATAAGTATAAAACTGCTTTCAATGTCCCTTTTGGACAATATGAATAGAATGTTATGCTTTTTGGGTTAAAAAATGTCCCGTCAGAGTTTCAAAATATTATGAATAATATATTCAACCCGGATAGAAATATGTCGATTGTTTATATTGACGATCTTCTAATATTCTCGGAGGACATAGATTTTCATTTTAAGCACCTAAATACATTCTTCAAAATTATAAAACACAATGGTTTGGTAGTAAGTGATAAGAAGTTTAAGTTGTTCCAAACAACCATTAGATTCTTAGGGCATAACTTATATCAAGAAACCTACAAATCAATCTGTAGAGCCATTGAGTTCTCGTCTAAATTTTCTGATAAAATCACAGACAAAACTCAACTACAAATATTCTTAGGAAGCCTAAACTATGTTGCAGACTTCATCCCTAACATTAGAAAAATCTGTAAACCATTATACAAGCGTCTCAGGAAGAACCCAGTTCCATGGAGTCTAGAACAAACAAACACAATTGTTCAAAAACTCCTGTGTCTAGGCATTCCAAATCTAGATGCATTCATGATAGTAAAAACCGACGCTTCAGATGAAGGGTACGGTGGTATTCTCAAACAAAGAGTCTCTTCTGAGTCTTCAGAACAATTAGTTCGATTCACTTCAGGAATCTGGAATTCCGCCCAAAAGAACTATAGTGCAGTCATAAAGGAAATTTTGTCTATAGCACTATGTATTACTAAGTTTCAAGATAACTTGATCAATAAAGAATTTTTACTTAGAGTTGATTGTAAATCAGCTAAAGAGATTTTACAAAAGGATGTAAAAAATCTTATTTATTTTTTGTTTTTAGCTTAAATTGTGCATATTTCATTTTTAAAACTTATGATCCTTCAAATGGTATTCTTATTTACACTAGCCCGTGTACCCTCATACTATCCTTAGGGTCGTTGAAATCTTATTATCATCTTTATGGTATAAGTCTTAATTGCTCTATACTATCCTTAGGGTCGTCGCAAGGTGTACACGTGCTTATGCCGCTAGGATAGTATGAGGGTACACTCAGCTCCAGAATCTACACGCAAGGTGCAGAAGTATAGTATGAGTACACCCGACCCCATATATTTAGTAAGTGTCTTGATTAACCTCGGTGAAGTAGTCACGAGGTTTTTAAATAAAAACGATACTTACTTTGAGTGACCTGTGTAGCTCAATAACATATACAATACAGAGAAGTATCCAGAAAAGACAGTCACGGAATAACGGATATCAATATTAAAGGTACACAATTGGGGTAGGGGCGATAAACAAGCTTTGTCAATTAAACAAATTAAGCAAATACAACTTGCACCAACTCCGCACACAAAGAGACATGCACCAAGTAGTGTGTGTGCTCAAATACTCATACATGAATGTAAGTCTGTACATAGCAATGATCCAATTCTGTATCAATTTCCAAATACCAGATTTATGAGTCTAACATTTCAATGTATGATGATAACTCTCTTTTTACATCAATCTGCCACTCTCCATGTGTCCAACAACTCATTAACAAGTCTCGTACATATATAAAATGCATCAACTAGCATATGTATGATATGCGTGAATAATTCATGTAAATGCATGAATATGCACAAATGATTACTTGAATAGCCAAGATTCCAACTTTATGCTCAATAACTCATCACATAGAATCCCACATCACAATCAACCAGAAACTCATCGGTTTCTCACGGCCTGCGTGTACACCATCAAGAGAGAAATATGAGAGAGTGACTCTAGGAGGATGGATCCATATCCATACGCTGCACGGTAAACACTGCGTGCCATAACAATGACGATATTATCATATCTGCACGGCAAAGACCTTGTGTCATTTCCTATCAATCCGTACAATATTCACTACTACGTATACGCCATCAAGAGAGAAACATGAGAGGGAGACCCTAGAGGGATGGATCCTTATCCCATACGCTGCACAGACAATTCATGTGTCATAATCATAGTAATCACCTGGCAAAGACCTTGTGCCAAAATAATATCATATTACAGTCCGCACGGCAAAGGCCTCATCCAAAATTATATCACATCACAGCCCGCACGATAAACATCTCGTGTCAAATCAATAACAATAACATAATATCCGTACGACAGAAATCTCATGCTAAATCAATAACAATATCATAATATCCACACAGCAGAAACCTCGTGCCCAAATCAATAACAATATCACAGTATTCGCATAGCAAAAATTTCGTGCCCAAATCAATAATAATATCACAATATCTGCAGCAAAATAACCTCATGCCACAACCTCAGTCCATATCCAAGAACCATATATAGTGATGTATGCATATGAATAAATGATAAGCGTAAAAAATCCACATAGACAGAGAAATAAATATGCATGGATGCATGCATGTATACAAGGGATGATCCCTAGGTAGGATGTATGCCTATATGTATGTATGACAACAGACCCAACACGTAATACATCATCCAAACAATCATCATGCCCTAATAAGCATTAAAAGCCATTTCATAATCTTTAACATGGGTAAAGTACTCAAGTAATCATATATCAATTTAAGGCATAACACAAGAATAACAAGTACGAGTGTGTGTTCATAATATACGTGTGATTACGTCTAAAGCAAGTATAAAAATGATTTCAAGAATAGTTTATCATGTTCAAAATAAGGTACCATTAGCCTCAACATTAAACCTAGCATGTTTTACCATGCTCACGTAGTCAATCAATTGAGTAAATATAGAATCAAGTAGAACACGCAACCAAACAAGACATAAAGTAATCTAGAATCTACCCCGAGCATGAATACTCATGGCACATGTATATACGCTTGTCACCTCATATATACATCATCTCTGCATGTAGCAAACAATATAAATTAGTAGGAAAAATTCCCCCAACCAAAGCTATGCAAGACACTTACCTTATTCGGGCTAATCCAAAGCTCCAAAGTCGCATTTTCTTGGGAAATCACCTCTACCTGACTCAAATCTAGCCAAACATCATCCAAGGAAGTCAACCAATGCCATATGAATCAATCCCATTCCATAAGGTTTCGATCTTTAAAGAATTCTCAAAAGGTCAATAAAAATCAACCAGGGCTCGCATGCCCGAAATCCAGAACAAATACAAAATCTCAATGAATCATAACCTTTCGAGAACAAATATATGATTAGATTTCAAAATAGAGACCAAATCGATATTCAAATCTCCAAAATATACTCTCTTAAAGTGTAGTAACAAAACCTCCAAATTTCACTTTGAAATTCCATATTTTAGGTGTAGAATTTATGGGGATTCATGATATATAATCAAAATAGATTTGAAACATTTACCCTCATGATTTGGGTGAAATACTGTAACGACCCGACCGGCCATTTTGCATATTTGAGCTCCTGTAATGATCCGATCAGTTGTTTTGAGCTCTAGCACGTCGTTCGGTGGTTTGAGACCTTGAGTGACTTCATTTCAAGCATTATGACTTGCACGTGTAGTCAGATTTGATTTTTGAGAAGTTCGAAGTTGAATCTCAATTCAGAAGCTTAAAATTGGAAGAGTTGAACAAGGTTTGACTTTTGAGTAAATGACTATGATTTAAAGTTTCTTATAGGTTCATAAAGTGATTTCGGACATGGACGTATGTTCTGGTTGAGTATCAAATAGTCCGGGAGCGATTCAACGCTTATTATTGGAAGTTTGCATTTTGAATGTTTGAAATTTGCTAAGTTTGACTTAGAGTGTACTTTGATGTTATCAGACTCTGGGTGGTGATTGGTCATGATCCGAGTTTAAGAGTGATTCGGACACTTAAGTTGCATACTATTTATGTTTAAGAAAATGAGTTGACCACGATCAAAATAGTGGATTTAATGAGCTCGGATTGATGAATTAAAAGTTTCAACAGGTTTGTATGATGATTTTGGACTTGTCTGCAAGTTTTGGTTAAATTCCGGTGAGTTTCGGATGGGTTTGGATTGTATCGCGCTCTTATTGATGTTTTAATATCGTTTCTTTCGGCATAAAAGGGACCATATTGAGAAAACAATCTTTGATTTATGATTGGATTGAACCATTAGATCTGTATCATAATTACGGAGCCATATCAATAAGAATCGTCGAATTCCGATGTCGTACGAAAGAGTTATGCCCATTTCCGTATCGGAAAAGATTGCTGGTTTCTGGTGCGAACTTTTGTTCTTCGCGAATGCGAGGGAGGTCCTGCAAACGCGAAGAAGGAAATTTGGGTTGACTGGTCAACGCAAAAAGTTTCTCTTCGCGAACACGAAGGTGTCCCGCGAAGGCTATGAACAAAAATCATCAGGCAGTATTTTAAATCGAGTATTTTAGTATTTTGAGTATATCTTGAGTTCTAGAGCTCCGTTTGAGGTAATCTTTACGATGCTCATCTTAAAAAGGGGGTAAATATTTGACCTTTATTTTGATGTTTTTCCATGATTATTTCATTGATTATTATTTTTATCCATACTTAGAATCGTAGAAATTAGGGTTTTGAGCCCCAAAATTGAGAAATGGTAAATCCTTGATTTGAGGGTCAATTCATGGATGAAATTGCTTGATTTTCTAGATATATGCTATATAAGTTAAGGGTAATATTTATTTTTGATATATTTTGAAATTCGGGCACGTGAGTTCGGGGATTGACCTTGTTGACTTTTCGAGCAGAGTTGGGAATTGTTACAAATTGTTAAATTACGAGTATTGGAGTGTATTTTGATTGGTTTGTACGTTGTTTGATTAGTTTCGGATCGTTTGGCATTGGTTTGGGGAGTTAGAGAGGCGTTGAAGTCGGTTATAGGATTTCAGAGTGAGGTAAGTCTCCTGTCTAACCTTGTAAGAGGGAATTTACCCCGTAGGTATTATACTCGCTATGTGCTACATGTTGTGGGGGCTACACACGTATGAGGTGACGAGTATCCGTGCATATGCTAGAATTCATGATTAGGTTCGGGTAGACTTAGACTCACGCCATACTTTAATTGGAATATTTGAGTTATTCTTGCATGTTTAATTGCTTTAATATATATTTTGCCTGAGACTAGACTTACGTAAAGTATCAAACTTACGATTTGTGATATATGGTGAGCTACTTGATTAGTAGTAGAGATTGCACTTCCTTTTACGTATTGTCCCTGAGTTGTACGTATTTGTTCGAAAGTTTCTTGAATTTCACAACTCATACATACATTCGTGGGTGGGGCCAATGGCCCGTCAAGTCTTCACTATTCCTATGGGATCGGACTGAACGCCTCAGTAATATCATTATGGGATCGGGCCGTTTGCCTCAGCAATATTATGAGATGCATTATGGTTCGTGCCGGTCGACCCTCGATAGTGTACACGATTATGGGATCGGGTTGAATGCCTCAGCGATACTATTATGGGATCGGGACGTACGCCAAGACAGGAATACGTGCCTTTACTCTTATGGGATCGGGCCGCTCGCCTCGGCAAAATCTTGCAAAATAATTGTAAGGAGTCAACGTACTTATGAGTTTTCCTGACTTGATATGTGACCGTTAATTTGGTTTTGATCATTACGTATTCCATTTGAGGAGGTATCTGGTAATTGAGGACTTTATGTCCACTGTTCAGTTGTAGACAGTATTATTTGCCTATATCTGTTCTCACAGTTTACTTACCATGTTTCATACTTGTCTACCTTGTTATATTTGATTTATTGGACCACTAGTAAGTGTCAATGTCGACCCCTCGTCACTATCTCTTCGGGGTTAGGCTAGATAATTACTGGGTAGACATTGATTACGTACTCACGCTACACTTCTGCACTGAATGTGCAGGTACTGATGCATGTATATTAGGTGCTCATCTTGGCGCATTGCTGAGGGGACTTTATGGTGAGCTGCATTTCATGGTACGATTCGCAACACACAAAGTCTCCATCATGTTTATTTATTTTATCTTGTCTAATTCATATTTCCAGACAGATGTTATAGTAATGTTTTATTGTTCTAGTAGATGCTCATACACTTGTGACACCAGGTTTTGGGGGGTTCCTAGTGGATGTTCATTATTGTAGTTCACGTTATTATTATCACTTCACTTTATGATTTATTTATATTCAAAAATTTGGTAATGAAAAGCACAGGTTTCTATGAGTACCAGATTTTATATAATTTATCTAATAAAATTCCTGATTTTAAAAATTAAAATGGATTATCTAGTGGAGGTTCATGCGTTGGCTTGCCTAGCAACACAGTTGGGTGCCATCATGACCTATTATGGACTTTGGGCCGTGACAGCTTGGTATCCGAGCGCTAGGTTCACTTACGTGTCATGAGTCATGAGTAAGTCGAGTAGAGTCTTGCGGATCAGTACAGAGACATCCTTCGAGAGGCTACATGGCTATTAGGAGAACTTCCTTCCTGATTTCCTCGTCGTGCGATTTGGTTTCATTGAAGATTATGTCTTCATTTCCTTCCTACTCATTCTTATACGATGTTGAGCGCTTGTTATCAATTGGGCATCGAAGAGTTATAGCGGTGATGTAGATATGGTGCAGGATATTTTCCCTGCATATTCGGGCGGACTATTATCGTCGCCTTGTGGATGGGTGTTCTGTCATTTCAGCCTAGTGTTTGCATTGCCTATAGTTTCGAGGCTATGCATAGTGTATTATGATGTTCATGCGTTGTTATCGCGCAATGTTGGTGTGAATGGTAGGGTGCTTATTTATGTGTCGCGATAGTGAATGACCCGAGAGGAGGATTGCTCGGTTCATAGTTTAGAGATTTGACATTTAATTCCAGCGGAGGAGAGGCAATCGAACTATGGATGTTCAGGCTTTGGTTGACGGAGTAGCGAGATTGGATATTTTCAAACTTGGTGGAATTCTTTTTTTTGTTGATGTGGTGTCGTCATCCTTATTTGAGTGCATTTAGGCTTGTCGGTGTGATGGTCTTCATTGGTTTGTCTTCGGGGCAGGGTGTTGAGAAATGGTACCTAAGAAGCGGGTATCAAAGATGGCGGTGTGTGGCAACTTCAGGGTCGAATCGGTGTTTCTAGTGTTGATGGCTCGAGAAAGATGATCTTTATGAAGGCTTAGAGTTGGTGGTAATTCATTAGTTCGGATGCTACAGAGATGAATTATGATTTGAGGCAGTATTTTAGTAGCGAAGAATGAGGAATGACATGGAGGGTTATGTCTGACGGTAGATGAGTTTTTAGCAGGTCAAGTACGAGCAACAGAGATCGAGTAGTTTGCTTAGGAAGTTTGAATGTGACGGGAAGAGGTTGTTTGGAACGTAGAGGGATGTGAAAGCTTGATTATCGTTTTGGGATGCAACACAACGTCGAGTTTTGGAACGTATTGTTGGACCTTCAATTGATGCAAATGGGATGAACAGACTTTTGTAGCTGGCGAATGAGTGTGGACCTAGGAGAATCAATTTAGTTCATAATGGACGTGGTTATGGATATGCCGTTGGAGGATATCAGTATGAGGTTACACAAGTGGGCTATCTCTTGTGAGAAGGTTAGGGGTTACATGACTCCTGATGAAGTTCCTATAAAGAGTTCTGCCTTCTATCTAATGGGATGCATGTACTGCAATATGAGATTGGATTGCTTGAAGAAGATGGTACGACTGTTAGGAGGTCGAGTGTGCGATTGTACCGGGACGCAGGTACATCTTCAATCCAGCTCCCATCGAACGCAGCAACATCAGCCGCCAACATCTGCATGCAAGGTGCAGAAGTGTAGTATGAGTACAACTGACCCCATGTACTCAATAAGTAACAAACCTAACCTCAGGTTGAAAGTAGTGACTAGCTAACAGAAAGGTCGGGGCCAATACCAATTTTCCACAATAGTTCATAACAATATAGTACACGTAACAAAAGAGTATCTCAGAAATAAAAGGCTCAGTCCGTTCACAGTTCCAGAAAAATAGGCATTTCTTTCCAAGTGTCTCAGTAAAACTCCAAATCTTTTACCGCAAAAGCCAAAATACGAGTAAGTTTGAAAACTGTGATTTTTCACAAAAACTCCTTTCGACAAATAGTAAGATGTTTCATTTCCAGATAGCATGAGGAAGGTACTTCTCTATGCCTACATGTCAAGATACACGTAAAATCATAAATGTCCCCAAAACTGGGTAGCCGAAAGAAATGCACCTCTATGCATGTATCTCAAGTACGCATGTCAAATGTAATGCATCTCGATGATGATCTCATGTACTCACGCTCTCAGAGTGCTCAATCTCACTATCTCGCATTGTCTCTCACATGCTCAGCACACTCAATCACTCAACGCTGTACAATACCCGCTGTGGCGTGCAGCCCTATCCCTATTTATAGTGGACTGCACTCACTGGGAGTGTGCAGACTCCGGAGGAGCTCCTTTCAGACCAAGCGCTATATCGCTGCGGCGTGCAGCCCGACCCAATCATATAAGTAGCCATAACGTTTGTTGCGGCGTGTAACCCGATCAACAGAATGTAATCAATATATCGCTGCGGCGTGCAGCTTGATCCCATAAAATGTAATCAATATAACATGTTGCGGCGTGTAACCCGATCAACAGAATGTAATCAATATATCGCTGCGGCGTGCAGCTTGATCCCATAAAATGTAATCAATATAACATGTTGCGGCGTGCAGCCCGATCCCAAAATATCACTCTCACTCAGTCATCAATCTCTCCAGTCTCTCTCACAGGCTCACAATGTCATGAAGCTAGCCCGACAATAATGATATGATGTATCAATAAATAATTGAGACTGAGATATGATATGAATGCATGAATATGACTGAGTACGAAATATCAGTGAAATCAGTGAGATGACAGTAAGAAACGACCACTATGGGTCCAAACAATATCGGCATAATGCCCAAACATGATATCTAGCATGATTGACAGCTTAACTACTTTATCACATGGTGAAAACACGGATATCAACAAAGTAGGACCACTATACAACGCCATGGAAACAACAAAGTCCCAATTCACATGGTGCACGCCCACATGCCCGTCACCTAGCATGTGCGTAACCTCAACACTAATTACATAACACGTATTTCGGGGTTTCATACCCTCAACACTAAGATTAGAAGAGTTACTTACCTCGAACAAGCCAATACCAATGCCGAGCAAGCCAAACGATGCTCCAAAGATACCATCCCCCGTGTTCCAACCTACGAACGGCTCGAAACTAACCAAAAATAACTCAAATACATCAAACAATGCTAAAGGAACCAATCCCGATCGAAAAAGATCAAATCTTAAATCAAAAGCCCAAAATTGGCCAAAAGCCCAACCCGGGCCCGCACCTCGGAACCTGACAAAAGTTTACAAAATCCGATAATCCATTCAATTACGAGTCCAACCACACTAGTTTCACTCAAATCCGACTCCAATTCGATGTTTAGAACTCAAAAATTTATATTATGAAACTTTAGGCCAAACCCCCCAATTTCCTCTTTAAAATTCACAATCCAATTACCAAACACGAAGATAGATTCATGAAATATAACCAAAACCGAGTAGAAAACATTTACCCCAATTCTTAAGGTGAAAATTGCTTCAAGAATCGCCTCAATCCGATCTCCATAGCTCCCAAAATGCAAAATTGGCCGAAACCCTCAAAATATAGTACTTTATAATCACTGATCGAATCAATGAATCGCGATCGCAGAAATACCTTCGCGATCGCGAAAAAGAAAATGCACTGCCCCTGAAACTACACTACGCGATCGCGTAATAAGCTATGCGATCGCGAAGCATAAACTGCTCAGTCTCGAAAAGAACCTACGCAAACGCAGCCCCAGGCTCGCGAACGCGATGAAGAAGCCATGAAGACCTGCCCAGCTCAGCTCTACAATGCGAAGGCGTGCACACCTACGCGAACACGATGCTCGATCTGCAGTAACCTATGCGAATGCGGACCCATATTCGCGAACGCGGTGAAGAAACACTCCGCCTTTATTTTTCCCTTATGCAATCGCATCCCTCACTCCGCGATAGTGAAGAACACTGGGTGCACCAGACATCAGCAGAACCAACAATGAAGAATGAAGGAAAAATAGCCCGAAACCCGTCCAAAACTCACGCGGGCCCATCGGGACCACGTCCAAACATACCAACAAGTCCCATAACATAACACGGACCTACTCGAGGCCTCAAAACACACATAACAACATCGGAATGACGAATCACTCTTCAATTCAAATTCAATGAACTTTTAAACTTCAGATTTCCACAACCGATGCCGAAACCTATCAAATCACGTCCAATTGACCTCGAATGTTGCGCACAAGTCACATTTGACATTACGGACCTACTCCCACTTTCGGAATCAAAATCCGACCCCGATATCAAAAAGTCCACTCCCCGTCAAACTTTTCAAAATTCCAACTTTCGCCATTTCAAGCCAAATTCTACTACGGACCTCCAAATCACAATCCGGACGCGCTCCTAAGTCCAAAATCACCCAACGGACCTACCGGAACAATCAAAACTTTGATCCGGGTTCAAATTCACCAAAAGTCAAACTTAATCAACTCTTTCAAATTTAAAACTTCTAGCTGAGAATCATTCTTTCAAATCAATTCCGAATAACCTGAAAACCAAAACCGACGATTCACATAAGTCATAATACATCATACAGAGCTAATCATCCCCTCAAACAACCGAGCGAAGTGTAAATGCTCAAAATGACCGGTCGGGTTGTTACATTCTCCCCCACTTAAACATACGTTCGTCCTCGAACATGCCAAGAGTTGTTTCAAATGCCATCAAATCACCGTGTAGCCTTACCATGCACATACCCGGGGGTGATATTTCGTCACCCTATCCCATATAGGCCCGACAACACAGCATAACTATCGTTTCTTATTTCAACCTAGCCCACAAGCCTTCGAATCCAATTTCCAACATCCGAAATTTCTTATAAGATCAGAATTTCGCATCTACATACTGTATAAGTCTAAACAAGCTGTACCAAAATCTATAACCATAACTCAAATGCTCAAATTCAAATATCACATAGCTCAAATGCTCGAAGCAATGATTTCTAATCACAGTAGCTGCTCAAATCAACCCGATGCCGGTAATAAACCTCATATCAAACAAAACCTCGTTCTAAAACCTTCATAGGTTGCCGACGATGAAAGAAACACACAGAATTCATAAGCATTCATCAGATCAACCAGTCATGGAATTCCCTCTCATTCGACAGAACTATAGCAAATTCTAAGTCGACTTTCGATATTATCCTTCCAAACATGCTGTAATCAATTCTGATATTATCCATCCTAGGTCCAATGATCTCATCTCATCCAACACGACCACTCTAGTGACATGTCACATCAATACAATCTGACTCCATAACTCGTGCAATCCGTGCACCAATAAGCAACCTTCCAAATATACTCAAATCATGGAAAACTGATTCAGACGGGAGAACTGTCCCGCAAGCTCAACAAGAACCACCACAACGCAATGCTAAGAACTTATCACACACCGTAGAACCAAAATACACGAATCTAACACGAGGGATCATACCTCAACATAACTTCGCTGCAATGCGCGACCCTATTCAAATACTGGTCCATATGAAATACCTCAAGCCACCCTATAAAAAATCAATAATCATGCGCAATTCGACATCAACTACTCAAAGTGCATTACAATAACCACGGAGAAGCAAATGACACAATGTCACACAAAACCCGAAAGAACATAACCAATACTCCATCAACCAAGCAATACCTAATACTCTTCTCGCTCGAATTCTGCTATAAGGCCCCAATAGAAACACACCATATGTGCATATAACCAACGAATCATAACTCCTCGTAGCATAGAAGAGTAACTAACCGATCATCTCAGAACACGAATAAGCTCAACAACAACCGAATAGCACATCCCTCAATAATAGCAGTATGGAGCCAACCAATCCGGCTCGGTGTAGAATACACATCCTAATTGGGCATACCAATGGACCCCCAAATTGGCTCTGGTCACCCACAAATAGATAAATAACCATCCGAAAATCCACAATGACTGAATCATAACACATACTATCATCTGGCTAGCTTCGGCCACAACCTCATATCCCACAACCATGAAACAAATATGCTCATGAGAACTCCCAGCCTCTAAATCCATAAAACATACGAATCACCATATCTGATTTCATCTCCACCGCCAGAATGTCTAACACATCTCTCACACACGATCATCCCGCGAGAAATACTTCTAAAATTCTTCCGTGCCACCTAGCAAAATTTGAATATCAGCAATCGATCAACCAGGAGAGTGCCGCAATACCAGGGAAGTATCCATAAATCAAAACACATTGCCCCTTCTGAAATGTATACTCTCAACAAGCCATACCAAATAGTAATATCATTTACCTAGTCATCTGAAATCGTCCATGCTTCCAAACAGAACTGTGATCCCACTCACATGAATCTCAATCCCATACAACACACCGCATATACCATGCCATCATATGAAAAATACGAGAACTTCATAGTACACTCTGAGTCACAAGCAACTACATACTCAATTAGCCAAGGACCTTCCATTTGATTTCATCCAGAAGATATTCACTATACGCCACATGCTCCTCACGCCAGCAGAAAATATACCCCTCAAACCTTGGTAGAAACCATTGAGAACTCTTTGAAACCCATTTGCACATAACCAAGCTATCAGAACCGAATCTCAATAACTCAACCCAGCCACACAAGTCGCCAAAACCCAAGAGCATTGCCACGAACTAGCCACATCATAAGTACCCAAAGAACCGATTATATCCATTACTGTGCTAACCCAACCTACTATCAAGCTGTCCTATTTCTCCAAGTCCTTTCCAAATTGCCTTCAAATTGATACTTCTCCTTGCTGGAACACTACAATCCTTAGCCAAAATTCACCACACAAGAGACCATAGTATAAAACCACAATGCCCTAAGGCCCATAAGCCACTGACTCCTCTCTTAAGCACCCCAAAGCACCACAACCACGACACCCACTCTAAAGAGACCTTATGTGAACCTAAAACTGTTTCTTTCACCTTCTTGATACTGAAATGCATAATCCACAATGATATAAAAATGCCATAAGTCTCGACACCGTCCAATGCAAATATCAGATCCTAGCCATATACAAATCTTGAAAATTCCAAATCACTACATGTAAATCTTGAATCCATTAGAACCATTCTCGAGAGTCATCCACTCTACTCAAGTCTCAATTGAACCGACCAAACGGATCGAACGACCTATGCCCCATTAGCACACCAACACCCAAGGGAATTAAGAGTAACCCACACTCCTAAGCAATCGAGCAAATTCCTACTCCATGAGCACTACATCATTTGCGAACAACTACTCAATTATTTTATGATTCCCATATACCTATAGAGTGTAATACAACCCGTATCCAGAAATTCCTTTACTCGAGTCATCCTAAATCTCAACTTCTGTAAGTCAAAACTGATTCACCAGTATACCTCAAAACAAAACAAATACAACACATAACCGTGCAATCTACTCGTTGATAGCAGACTCCCCCACTTGGATCGAAGCCATAGAATAAAATAGTCGATAACATCACGATATCCATACTCTATTGCTGCCAGAATTCCGCGTTGAAATTTAACTAAATCCTTTGCAAGCCCATGTAACACAAACCATATAATACCTCAAATCATGTGCAAATCTCGCATTCACCCTTGTAATAGTCAAGCCAACTCCCACAAGCGATCCAAACTCAAATTGCAACATATATCATTCACTGGTAAAAGAGAACTCTCTACAAAACATCATAAGGACCACACAACCTCAGGACACCTCGCAGGAGATAACCTACCTGCTCTTCCTCAGCTGACATCTCTCTATACCCTTCCTCAGTCACGACTACTACGCAATCATTTAATCTTCTTGATTCTGAACTCATCGATAAGACATGAGAATCTACTTCAATCCACAACTAAACAACATGAGAGATCCCTCAACACACCCATAACTCGAGACCATACGCCAAATCAAGACAGAAATCAAACACCCCATAGCCCTTGCTACATCTCAAATAAACTCTTCTCGTCACATTCAAACAATGTGAACACATCTCATAGTCTCATCATACTCACCACATATTCATTCTACCGCTCATCGAGCCACAAATTCCACTCATAGGAACACTACCAGACGTATAAGTCCCAAAGCACGTGCTCACACAATCAAAATCTCCGTGCTCAAGACACTGTCAAAACCCGGCCACAAGTCCTCCAGATTGGCCCATCATCAACACGTCAAAATCACATATCGTACCTTAACCATGGAATCACAAGTTGCCAGTGCACAACCGATACCGAGCACCCATATGTGCATACAAATGCATGGAAGGAATTCAGAGAGTTACGCTTCAAGCTGAATCAATGTCGCACGATAAGGAATGAAAGATGGGAGGTATATCCTAAATGTCCTGTAGCCTCTCAAAGATAGGTATGGACCTCATCATACCGATCCGCAAGACTCTACTAGACCCTTGATCATGACTTGTAGAACCTATGAACGTAGAGCTCTGATACCACCTTGTCACGAGCCAAAATATGACTAGTCGTAATGGCACCTAACCCAACCCGCTAGGTAAGCCAATTAACCACTAACCAATTCTAACAACAATTAATAAAGCAATTAAGTAAAGAAATATCTGAATCTAATACATTCCCCAAGAACGGGTAGTACAAATCACGACCTTCTAAGAATAAAGTTTACAAAGCGAAAATGAAATAAATACATAGTCTGTTTGAATAGTACATAAACAGAGTTTTACAGATCTAAAGCTACCACGAACAAGAGGCAGCTACAACCGGGACGCAGGTACATCTTCAATCAAGCTCCCATCGACCCTATGTACTCAATAAGTAACAAACTTAACCTCAGGTTGAAAGTAGTGACGAGCTAACAGAAAGGTCGGGGCCAATACCAATATTCCACAATAGTTCATAACAACATAGTACACTTAAAGAAAAGAGTATCTCAGAAATGAAAGGCTCAGTCCGTTCACAGTTCCAGAAAAATAGGCATTTCTTTCCAAGTATCTCAGTAAAAATACAAATCTTTTACCGAAAAAGCCAAAATACGAGTAAGTTTGAAAACTATGATTTTTCCCAAAAACTCCTTTCGACAAATAGTAAGATGTTTCATTTTCAGATAGCGTGAGGAAGGTACTTCTCTATGCCTACATATCAAGATACATGTAAAATCATAAATGTACCCAAAACTGGATAGCAGAAGGAAATACACCTCTATGCATGTATCAAGTACGCATGTCAAATGCAATGCATCTCGATGATGAGCTCATGTACTCACGCTCTCAGAGTATTCAATCTCACTGTCTCACATCTCTCTCACTATGCTCAGCACACTCAATCACTCAACGCTGTACAATACCCGCTGCGGCGTGCAGCCCGATCCCTATTTATAGTCGACTGCGCTCACTGGGGGTGTGCAGACTCCGGAAGGGCTCCTTTCATCCCAAATGCTATATCGTTGCGGAGTGCAGTATGACCCAATCATATAAGTATCCATAAAGCTCCTTGCGGCGTGCAACCCGATCCACAAAATGTAATCAATATATCACTGCGGCGTGCAACCCGATCCAATAAAATGTAATCAATATAACATGCTGCGGCGTGCAGCACGATCCCAAAATATCACTCTCACTCAGGCCCTCGGCCTCACCCAGTCATCGATCTCTCCAGTCTCTCCCACGGGCTCACAATGTCATGAAACTAGCCCGACAATAATGATATAATGTATCAATAAATAACTGAGACAGAGATATGATATGAATGCATGAATATGTCTGAGTACAAAATATCATTGAAATCAGTGAGATGACAGTAAGAAACGACCACTATGGATCCAAACAATATCGGCATAATGCCCAAACATGATATCTAACATGATTTACAGCTTAACTACTTTATCACATGGTGAAAACACGGATATCAACAAAGTAGGACCATTATACAGCGCCATGGAAACAACAAAGTCCCAATTCACATGGTGCACGCTCACACGCCCGTCACCTAGCATGTGCGTAACCTCAACACTAATTACATAACACGTATTTCGGGGTTTCATACCCTCAACACTAAGATTAGAAGAGTTACTTACCTCGAACAAGCCAATACCAATGCCGAGCAAGCCAAACGATGCTCCAAAGAAACCATCCCCCGCGTTCCAAGCTCCGAACGGCTCAAAACTAACCAAAAACAACTCAAATACATCAAATAATGCTAAAGGAACCAATCCCGATTGAAAAAGATCAAATCTTGAATCAAAAGCCCAAAATTGGCCAAAAGCCCAACTCGGGCCCGCACCTCGAAACCTGACTAAAATTTCCAAAATCCGACAACCCATTCAATTACAAGTCCAACCACACTAGTTTCACTCAAATCCGACTCCAATTCGATGTTCAAACCTCAAATATTCATATATGAAACTTTAGGCCAAAACTCCCAATTTCCTCTTTAAATTTCACAATCCAATTACCAAAAACGAAGATAGATTCATGAAATATAACCAAAACCGAGTAGAGAACACTTACCCCAATTCATAAGGTGAACATTTCTTCAAGAATCGCCTCAATCCGAGCTCCATAGCTCCCAAAATGAAAAAATGGCCAAAACCCTCGAAATAGAGTACTTTATAATCACTGAGCGAATCAATGAATCGCGATCGTGGAAATACCTTCGCGATCGCGAAGAAGAAAATGCACTACCCCTAAAATTACACTACGCGATCGCGTAATAAGCTATGCGATCACGAAGCACAAACTGCTCAGTCTCAAAAAGAATCTACGCGAACACAACCCCAGGCTCGCGAACGTGATGAAGAAGCCATGAAGATCTGCCCATCTCAGCTCTACAATGCGAACGCGTGCACACCTACGCGAACGCGATGCTCGATCTGCAGTAACCTATGCGAACGCGGACCCATATTTGCGAACGCGGTGAAGAAACACTCAGCCTCAATGTTTCCCTTATGCGATCGCATCCCTCAGTCCGCGATAGCAAAAAACACTGGGTGCACCAGACATCACTAGAACCAACAATGAAGAATGAAGGAAAAATAGCCCGAAACCCGTCCGAAACTCAGGACCACATCCAAACATACCAACAAGTCCCATAACATATCACAGACCTACTCAGGCCTCAAAACACACATAATAACATCGGAACGATGAATCACTCTTCAATTCGAATTCAATGAACTTTGAAACTTCAAACATCCACAACCGTTGCCGAAACCTATCAAATCACGTCCTATTGACCTCTAATTTTGCACACAAGTCAAATTTGATATTATGGACCTACTCCCACTTCCGGAATCGAAATTCGACCCCGATATCAAAAAGTTCACTCATAGTCAAACTTTCCAAAATTCCAACTTTCGCCATTTCAAGCTAAATTCTACTACGGACCTCCAAATCACAATACGAACACGTTCCTAAGTCCAAAATCACCCAACGGACCTATTGAAATCATCAAAACTCCGATTCGGGTTCAAATTCATCATAAGTCAAACTTAGTCAACCCTTTCAAATTTAAAGCTTCTATCTGAGAGTCATTCTTTAAAATCAATTCTGAATAACCTGAAAACCAAAACTTACAATTCACAGAAGTCATAATACATCATACATAGTTACTCATACTCTCAAACAACCGAGCGAAGTGTAAATGCTCAAAATGACCGGTCGGGTCGTTACAGTAAGGTAACTCACAATAAAATATTTAACAAGGCAATGAAAAATAGTAACTTCAACTAAGAATGTAAGGGCAAATAACAAGTAAGAGATTAGACAAGCATTTACAATTTCAAGTAAGTAATGTAAGGATAGATTAACGATGATGAGGATAACATATTATGATAATCCAACTAAAGGCATGAAAAGAATCTACATAACTTTAATCAGTCAATTACTATATTTAGCCCGTGTACCCACTCGTTACCTTACGTACATGACCTTCACGTACCAAAATTAATACAAAATAACACCAATCCTAAGGGGTAGTTTCTCCCCACAAATTTAGGCAAGACACTTACCTCCAAAACACGCTAACTCAATCCACTAGTAAGCCTTTTCCATGATTATCCAACTCCGAACGACTTGAATCTAGCCAAAATAACTTTATACCATAAATACAACGGAAAAGGGGTTGAATGTCCACTAAACTATCATATTTGGTCTAAAATTGCCCCCCATCCACCTTTTGAGCTTAAAATGACCTCCCCGTTAATGTTTGGGCTCACAGCTGCCCCTATTGTTAACAGTCCAAATCCTGTTAATAAATAATGTTATTATAAAAGACATGGCATTAAACTATTGGCTAATTTAAAACCCACCCAAAATATGATCAACTCACGCATTCTACCCGTCCCATCAAACCTTACCCATTAAACTCAGTCGATATTTTCTAAAACCAAAAGCCATTTGTTATTCCCCCAAACTTACTGATGATAGTGATGGTGTAGGGTAAAACATCTGGCTGCTCTCTGTTATATCTGTTCGAAGATTCAAGTTGAAGATCAAATATAAAGTCCTATCTTTGTTCAAATAAGTTTTTACTGGTTTTGTTGAATAAACATTGTTAGGGTTTTTAGGAACTATCATCTAGTGTTACTTTCGAGTTGTGGGAGATATTTTACTAATTTTTTATGCTTTTAATATCATTATTTAGCAATTTTGAGGTTGCATATGGTCCCCCTTCGCTTTTTATTATCTGTTTTTAATTTGTTTTTATGGATGATAGCAATTTAGGGTTCCGATAGGGCCTTGTTGTCTGCTCAAATAGTTCTTTATTCTAAGATTTTGTGTTTATTTTTTCATTTATAGTTTTTTGTGGTCCATTAAACTTTATTCTTTTTTGTACTTTAGTATATTAAATATTGATAGATTCCTTCTAACTTTTCTATTTATATGTCTGATGGGTCACTTTCTACTTTCTTTTATGGATTGCATGTGACTTCAATGAAGAATGGTTGAAAAGATGGACTTAGTCTTGAATTATGGGGGCAGGTGGTTTTTGAACACTCAAATAATGTACATTAAAAAACTAAATCACTTGTTGTAAGCCTATGATGTAGATTTGCTGTCTTATATAGATATTTGTTCAAAATACGTTGAAAAATGTGGGTTTAAGAAGGTGAAACAACTTCTGATAACAGGGCCTTTGGGTAGATACTTTCTGGTTGAAAGCGATTCAGGAATCAGAACACTACAACACCTCTTATCTATCAAGTTTACTGTGCTTCAATTCTTTGCTATTGATGAGGGTGAAGAACATGTGTCAGCTCCTAGCATAAGTCACCATAATGAACCTTATAGTGTGACAGTAGATGCTGGGACCTATTGTGAGTCATGTGAGGAAGAGGAAGCTTATGAATTTGACTATAGTGATTATGATAGTGATCAATTGGATCCCTTTAGTAAAAGGACTAAAGAAGTTAATGACAAACTAGATAACTATAAAGAGTTGAAACAAGGTATGAGTTTTAAGAATTTGGATGAAGCTAAAGAATTGTGGGGTTTTATGAAATTGCTAATGGAAAGGGCCTTAAGGTTTTAAAGAGTGACACCAGTAGAGTTAGATATAAATGTGATGTCAGTTGTCCCTTTAGGTGCTTGATATTTAAGGATAATAGATATCAAGGATTTAAAATTAAGACTTTGAAAACAAGACATAATTGTCTTCCAGCATACAAGAATAGAAGAGCTACTCCCCAAGCTTTAGCGCACTATTTCAAGAAAAAAGTCCAAAATAATCCTAAATATAATGTGAAAGATATGAGGGTGGACCTAGAGGATCAATTCAAACTTAATGTTAGCTATTCAAAGATGAAGAGGGTAAAGAGGCTTGTTCTAGAGAAATAGGACGGTAGCTTCATTGATGATTAAAATATGTTAGAGGCATATGCTCAAGAGTTGAGGGATAGTAACCCTGGTTCTAATGTGGTGATAAACATATATAAAGATACTTTGGTAGAAGAAAAAAGAAGGTTTCTTAGAATGTATATTTGCTTTCAAGCTTTGAAAACAGGTTGGGAAGCAGGTTTTAGACCTCTTATAGGCCTAGATGGCACATTTCTAAAAGGGAAGTGTAAGGGAATTCTACTGGTGGCCATGGCACAAGATTCAGTGAAACATTTTTATCCTCTTGCATGGGCAGTAGATGATAAAGAAACTGGTAGAACCTGTAAGTGGTTTATGGAGTTACTGAGAAATTCTTTTGGAGGTTGAAGTTGGTGAAGGAGTGACATTTATGTGAGATATGCAAAAGGTATTTGTCAATTTTTTTATCTGTATGTTTAATTTACATTTTATTTTTAACTGATTTTTTATTATTGTAGGGGCTTTTGGAGGCTATTTCTACTGTCCTTCCAAAAGCAAATCACAGATGGTGTGCTAGGCACATTGAAGCCAATTGGAGGGGTATAGAGATGAAAACGTTAATATGGTGGTGTGCTTGGAGTACCTATGAAGAAGATTTCAAGGATCAACTGAAGACTCTGGGTGATATTCATGAAGATGCTGCTAGGGAACTAATATACTACCCTCCTCAAAACTGGTATTGGGCTTACTTTGATACTAAATGCAAGAACCATATGGTTGACAATAACTTTACAGAATCATTCAATAGATAGATTCTTGGAGCAAGAAATAAATCTATAATCAAAATGTTGGAAGATATTAGATTAAAGGTAAATTTTTATCTTTCTTCTGTTAACTTTTTATAAATTGCTTGTAACTATTTTGACTATGATCTCCTTTTATTGTAGGTAATCAATTTGTTGAAGAACCGTGAGGAGGAATGTAGGAATTGGAAGGAAGAAATTAGCCCATATGCCATAGAGCTTTACAATGATTACAGAGTGATTGCAATAGAGTATAAAGTTGTCTTTAATGGAGATTACAGATATGAAGTGGTTGAGGTTAAAGATAAGCATACAATAAAACTTAAATTGAAGAAGTATACGTGCAGGGCCTGGAATTTGACATGAATACCATGTCCTCATTCCATCAAAGCCTTAATGCACAATTAACAAGATCCATTAAGCGTGGTGCATTGGTGGTATTTAAAGGAAGATTATATGTTGGTATACATGCATAAGTTACAACCTGTGAGAGGTGAAAAAGTTTGGAAAACTGAGCCAGAACATGCAATGAAGCCACCAGAAATACATAAAATGGTGGATAGACCAAAGGTAAAGAGAAAAAGAGAAAAGGATGAGGCCAGGAAGAGGGAGGAGGTATAATCAGCTTCAAGAAAGGGACTTATAATGACATGTGGGTTCTGTGGTACAACAGGTCACAACAGAAGAAAATGCCCTTTGGTAACAGTCTTTTTCACATATTTTCTTAACTTACAAATTTTTTTAATTCATAATATTTTCTAATGAACAACTCTTGTAGGCTAATGGTGAAGGAAATGCTCAAACAATACAAGATGTTCCCTTAACAGCACCCCAAGACAGTCAAAATTTAGAATTTCTCTTCATGCCTACTCTAGGAGTGAGAATGACCTCTCCTGAACATTCCAGTCAATTTGCTAGACTTCAAAACACGCTTCAACAATATATTGCACCTTTAATATTAGCTGATGATGGATATAAAGGTGAAGATGAAGATGAAAAGCAAGATGTGATGCCTAAGGTGATATCTGAAGCTAAGACTAGGCTTCAACAAAGAAAATTGCATCAAGAACCTATTGGCACCAGGAAGATTGCCTTCAAAAGAGATATAGATGGTGTCAATGTGCCTGCTGATCTACCCTATTCACCAAAGAAGCTCACCTGGAAAGGCAAATCAGCTATGTACTCAAGCCAATTGGTAGTAGACAAGGAAAAAAGAATTGGAAAACTGAAGACTAAAAAGGCCAAGCTTTAGAGTAGTTTGTTCAGTTTAATGACTTTTGTATAAACGTTTGTGTAATGACTGTGAATCAGTTGTTGATTCAATTGTTGATTCAGACCATGTTTTTGTTATCCTGAATTTGTCATGAAGGGGAATATGAATCATTTTTTATTATTCAGTTGTGTGTTTATTCGCTAAAGAAGATTATACATTATTGCGGTTAAATTCAGTTTCTGCATTGTTGTGAGTAAAGATTCTGCTTTAAACATACTGTTACAGCAAGGTTGCTTTAAAGATAGGTCCAATATGTTCATGAAGATGCTGTCGATTTACTTACACTTTGAATTCTGGTTTTGAACACTATATTTGTAAAGGGTTTTGTAGTTTGAATCCTTTGTACAACCTATACAATTTTTTACTATGGCTTCTTAGGAGAACAGAAGTTTGATATATGCCTTTTCTCTGAGAAATGCAGTGGCTGGAATGATACCTAGCTTAGTTTCTTACTAATGGATGTTGTAGCTTTTCGACAATTTTAATTATCACAAGAATATGTCTTTCAATTAAAAGATGCCTATGGCTTTTTACTATGGAACGATGCCTATGGCTTCTTACTAATGGATGTTGTAGATTTTTTGCATTTTTAATTCTTACAATGGCTGCAATCAAGCCTTGTCAAAAGAATATGTCTTTAGTTAAAAGCTTTTTACAAAATATAATCTTTGTACTTTGGAGATTCTTGGAAAAATCATGGAACATAGGAATTAATTAACCTAGAAAAGCGATCCACTGTATCAAGGTTGGAATAGCTCTAAGCATTGTGTCATTGTTTCAAGAACAGAGCTTAAACAGAGCTACTTAAACTTTCAAGAACAGAGCTTAATCAAGGCTAAAAGTTTCAAGAAAATTGCAGGTGCAACACTTTATAAATGCTTAAACAGAGCTATTGGAACTTTTTGTGCTGGATTTCTTGCAATAGGAATCCACTGGATTGCCAATCAATCAGGCAAAAGTTCCAATCAGGTAGTATCATTAAGGTTGAACCAAAGAGAAATGTGCAAGGAGTAAAAAATGCCATGACCTATAATTATACTTTTGCAATCTGAAAGCTAAAATCAAATACGTTGACAATCAAAATAACCAATCTAAACAACTAAAATATGCACATTTCCTTCATTAACCAACTAAAAGAGCTAATTGAAATAACAAAGACCCGCAGATTTCCTTCATTTAACAACCAAAATAACCAGTTTAAAAAACTAATATCTAAAAATTTCATTCATTAATATAACCAGGACATTATATCTAGACGTATGGGGTAGAACCGCATTATTTTGACATCAAAAGTGTTTCAACGACATCGTTTCTTTGAGTATATGTGGTATCATATTTAACAAATGAGCCCCAAATTTATTTTTATTGAAGATTTAGATCCGTATTAAAATTAAGGAGCCATAACAAAAAGAATCATCGAATTCGGACATCGTATGAGAGAGTTACGCCCATTCCCGTGTCAGGAAAAACCATTTCCCGTCGCGAGCGCCCAGGGCAGCGCGGGGTCTATCCCTGGCGCTGGGATCTTTCAGCTACTGGGACCAGCGCCACAAGCAGCGTCCCACGCCACTTGTGGCACTCGAAATGCTATATACTCATTTCGGGGTTCATTTTACTCCATTTCTCTTGGCCGAACTTTGGGGTTTTCTTCCACTCTCTCAAGACCTCCAACTCCCCCCATCTTCAAGGTGAATAATCCCTACTAATTTTGTGATTCATTCCATCAATTATACCCTAAAACAAACTCAATCCTCCATAAAATACATAGATCTTCAGGAACTCAAAGGAGGATTTTGCAAGATTTCTTCCAAAAGGTAATCCTACACCCTTAGACTTACATGTATTGATATATTATGAGAATATGAGTATGAATTAAGTATTGGAACTTATGGTATGGTGATTGAAAGCCATAAGTTCCTAATTTAAATACATAACCATTGTAGAGATTGAAAGGTGATTATTTGATGGAATTTTGTTAGTTGAGGGTGGATGGATGGTCATGTATGTAATGTTTGGAGTTATGGATTGTTCAAAAATGATGGTGGGATAAATTATTGGTAAATGGTAGTAATTGGATGAACTAATTTTATGGGTAAGAGATGTAGAGATTCATGCCTACTAGGTGTTTGATAAAATGCCTAAATGGCCTAAACTATGGAATTTGTTACTAATATTGGTTCCATTGGATGTTGTCGTTGTAGATTGAAGTTGCTTAGTATAGTAGATCATTGTAGTATCATTAAGGGATGGATTGAGGTATGTTGGCTAAACTCTTCTTAAGAATTGGAATTCCCATTATCCTTGTAAGTTCCAAGATGTTGATTACAAATCGAGTTTTCCGATAAGTCTTGTGATAAAGATATATGTTTAATTCATGTTTCAAATGCTCTTATCATATTGCATTATAAATTGGGGATGTGTTCTAAACTATGGATTGTGTATCCATATGTTATAATTTCAAGTCATGATTTATGTGAAGGTTATTATGCCAAGATGTGTACAGATTGTGACTGTGATACACCTCCACCCGTATACATTGGGGTGAGGCGGTACGACCGCTTTGTGTATAGTTTTGGTATTGTTGTTGCTCCACCACCCATATATATATTGGGGTAAGACGGCATGACTGCTTTTTGTAGGGATTATGGTATTGTGAGATTACACCTCCACCCGCATACATTGGGGTGAGGCGGTACGACCGCTTTGTGTGTAGTTTTGGTATTGTAATTGCACCACCACCCATATATATATTGGGGTGAGCCAGCATGACCACTTTGTGTAGGGATTATGGTATTGTGGGATTACACCTCCAACCGCATACATTGGGGTGAGACGGTACGACCGCTTTGTGTATAGTTTTGGTATTGTTATTGCACCACCACACATATATATATTAGGGTGAGGCAGCATGACCGTTTTATGTAGGGATTATGGTATTTTGGGATTACACCTACACCCGCATATATTGGGGTGAGGCGGTATGACCGCTTTTGTGTATAGTTTTGTTATAGCTAATGCACCACCACCCATATATATATATATATATATATATA
>AWOL01S0097456.1:32114-88207 GCA_000715115.1 Nicotiana otophora
GTGGGACTGCACCTCCACCCGCATACATTGGGGTAAGGCAGTACGACCGCTTTGTGTATAGTTTTGGTATTGTTGTGGCACCCCCACCCACATATATATATTGAGTTGAGGCAGGATAGCCGCTTTGTATTGGTATTGGTATCGTTGATGCATTTCCACCCGCATACATTAGGGTGAGGCGGTATAGCCGCTTTGTATAGGTTCTTGGTACTGTGGTTATACATCCACCCGCATATATTGGGGTGAGGCGACGGGGTCGCTTGAGTAGAGTTTTGGTATCGTACTTACACCTCTACCGGCATACACCGGGTGAGGCGGCGGGACCGCTTTATGTGAAGATGGTTACAGAGGGTCTCATCTTAAATCCTATAAATGATATTGATAGCTCTTAATAAGCTTGCTCTTGTTTAAACTGTTAGCTATATCATGCTATTGTCGCCCTGATTAATCATATTCATATTGCATTTTTAATTCTTAAATTGGCGTTTGGGTTTCATACTAGTACTATTCAACGGTACTAACGTCCCTTTTGCTGGGGGCACTGCATCTTTAAATGGATGCAGGTGGTTCCACAGCAGGATGTATTGATCAGTGATAGCAATACACCTTCTTCCCAGCTAACGTGGTGAGCCCCACTTCATCCCGGGGTCATGTATCTTTTGTTCTTTGTGTATTTTGTTTGAGGTATATACGGGGCCTTATTGCCAGCATTATTATTGTACTCTCCTTTATCTATAGAAGCTCCGTGGGGTTGTGTATTGGCGCTGGGAAAGACAAACTATGTTATGTTATGGTTGTATTACTTGTCCCATTTGAGTCTTTAAAAATGATGAAAACTATTGGTAATAGATTGGTATTGGAGGCACGATCACGTTTTTGTATAACTAATGAAAATATGTATTATCTTCATTCATGGATAAGTTTGGGTAGAAGAAAATCTAACAGGCTTGCTCGGTCGGGTTCACTCGGTTGAGCGTCGGTCGCTCTCCTAGGTTTTTGGGTGTGACAAACTTGGTATCAGAGCCTAAGGTTTTAAAGTGTCCTAGGATATCTCAGATCCGTGTCTAGTAGAGTCCTTCTTATCGGTGTGTTGTCGACCACATCTATAAGTTGGAGGCTACTTGGACATTTAGGAATAATACCCTTCTTTGATATTCTGAATCGTGCGATGAAACTGATTGTGGAACTTTTCTTCCTCTAACCGTGCGTTGAGGTTCAAGGTAAGTTTAAATGCTCTTTTGGTTTATTCCAAGTAATGTTGTCATGCGACATGACGAATGGGTAAAGGCCTAAATATTAAACAGATGGAACATGTATCATGTTGAATGAATGGTATGGCCATATGAGACAAGTATATAGTACCATGAGCATACTTTATATGGGAAGAGTGCTAGAAGTGATTACTCACCTCTAAAGAGGCATTGGCGTGATAAATGAGACCTAAGCTTAACTAGTACATGTGGATAGTGTGGGAACCATGTGTATGATTCTAAGATGTAAATTTGTTACATAGGCACATGATATATGAAAGGCATGGCCTGGAGAGTAATGAGAAATGTGTAGGTCTCTCATGTGAGACAAGAAGTTATGAAAGTAGAGTTAAGTGAACCCACAATGAGAAGACCCTAGCACTATGAATATTATAAAATAATCCCAGAAATGTGCGAAGTGGTGTTACACTCCAAAAAGGATATTGACACGAGGGATTTGGATCCCAAGCCTATGTGGCTTAATAAGAGTAGAGGACTTATGAGGTTAATACCATGGGAACTTAAATCTCCCTAATAGTCAATCATATACATGAGGACTAGATATGTGAAACATGTGTCCCTCAAATTGCTAAATTCAACACTTATGTCGAAATGTGAAATATTCACCCCAAGTGGGGAGGGAATGGCCATGATGAGGCTACTTAAGTTCAATAAAACGAGAGTAGGGCCGTATAGCTCTATGACGGTTGGATATTGTGTTAAAGACATGTGTAGTCTAGTAAAGTGGTAAGGGGTAATGATTTTCTGAGAGGATATGCAAATGATAAACCACTAGTATCAAAATAATGTGGAAGGTTAAGAAATATAAATTTTTCGTACGTGACAATATACATGACAAGGTCAACGATACTAGAAACTAAGAGTAGGGTTTGCAAAAGGATTTTGTACTTATTAGAGAGTCAAGGACAATGGAACCCACGAAAGTGCTACAGATGAAATGTGAAAGGCTTGCAAGTTCTTAGAATGAGTTAATCACAAATTTGCGATTTAGCTAAAGTTCCAAGGCTTTAGGAAAGACAGAACGAGTGGGAGAGATAAATGTGATGTTATAATAACCCAAAAGTGCATCGGGACTTTATGGAGAGTCTCTTAAGAATCTTACAAGCAAGGAAGTGTTAAGTTATACAAGTATGAACACATTTTCCCACGAATATCCCAACAAGTGTCGAGAGGCGAGTAGGATAAATTCCCAACTAAGGGAAAAGACCACGTAACATATGGAAGAATGCATGGCTATTCACTAACTAGGAAGAATGAGGCGAGAAGAATTGGAAGAAAAGAATCTATAAATTTAGATAGCCATGGTTATCACAAAATAGTTCGTATCAGAATAGTGGACTCGCCTAGAGCACAAGTGTTAATAGAAGATATAAGGGATCAACTGTAATGCAACCGGCTTGAGTGACATTGAATATCAACTAAAAGATTTGGAGGGGGTTCATGTATACATATTACATTGAAAAGTGAGACTACTGGTGATGAAGTGATGGTGTGATAAACTCAATAAACCAGGCACAATGATACTACGAGTTCATGGGAGGCAAACAAGTGTGTGGCACAATAAGGTTGTCAACTATGAATTAAGGGCAAATTGGGATGGGAGTGAATGCTCCAGTCATAAAGGAACTATAGTACCAACATATTGTCTAGACCAAAGGGGAAATGCTTGAAACAGATTGATAGAGGATGAACACTTCTTACGAACCAAACATGTTTAACATGATAGCTCTTAGGCTGCAATACCAGGAAACACTAGAGGTGATTACAATACTGGGAATAAGTTGAGTTACTCATCGAGGATAGAATCAGGTGGACTAAGTCCTACACTTAGAAGGAAAACAAGAAGTCGTCGTTGAAAAATTTAGGAGGATCTCAAGTTTCAGAAAAAGCCATGTTCGGGCCAATGATTTTTCTTTTTTGAATTGGATATATATGAAGGGTGTCGATATGTATTTTGGGAAGTGTTTAGCAGTAAAGAGGAATCGTGAGAATGTTCACAAAGTAAGTAAAGTGGTTTCTTAAAATCCTATAAGGCTTATAATGAGAAAAGAGGGTGGCTAAGAAAGGTTTGAGCACGATGTTACTTCACATATTGAGGCAATGTCATGCAAGTTGATGTTATCAGGGTGTGCGTGCAAGCTAGTAGATGTTATTCATTTGAAACAGATGGTCCCATAAGAAAACTAACCTAGTAATGTCTTTTGTTGTGAAATTTGGAAAAACAAGTTACAAGTACTAATAAGATTGTAACCGTATCAAGGAAATATTTGTAGAGCTCAATTCCTAGGAGGTTATATGAAAGAGAAATCTGATATAGATGTTCCACTAATAATGCAATATGGCAAGATGATAATTTATGCCTCTAGGCAACTCAAGAATCATGAAAAGAATTATCCAACACTTGACTTAGAACTTGCGGTGGTGGTTTTTGCATTATAAATTTGGCGTCATTATTTGTATGGGGTCCACATAGATGTATTCACGGACCATAAGTCTTCAATATATTTTCAAACAAAAGGAGATAAATCTGAGGCCGAGAAGATGGCTTGAGTTACTCAAGGATTACGACATCAATATTCTATATCACCCGGGGAAAGCCAATATTGTGGCAGATGCTCTTAGCTAGAAATATGGGTAGTTTAGCACAGTTGGAGGTATATCAAAGGCCATTGGCCAAGGAAGTCCATCGATTGGCTAGCTTGGGAGTTCGTCTTGCGGACTCCAATGAAGGAGGGGTAATTGTACCAAATAGGGCTGAATCATCACTTGTTGTAGAAGTCAAGGAGAAGCAATAAAACAATCCATTGTTGGCACGGAACATAGAAATTCCAATGTGTAAGTGGGAAATGATTAATATGGACTTTGTGGTAGGATTGCCTCGTACTCCTCGTAAGTTTGACTCGATTTGGGTGAATGTGGATTGACTCAAGCAATAAACACACTTCTTGCCGGTTAAGGCTACAGATACAACGAAACAATATACTCAGTTGTATATCAAAGAAATATTCAGGTTGCATGGCACTCTGGTTTCCATCATTTCTGATCGGGGAGCACAATTCACTGCTAATTTTTGGAAGAAATTTCAGTAAGGTTTGGGTACTCAGGTGAATCTTAGTACAACTTTTTACCTGCAGACTGACGGGCAGGCAGAGTGGACTATTCAAATGCTTGAGGATATGTTGCGCGCTTGAGAATTGGTGAGGTGGCGTACAAGCTTGAGCTACCACCTGAAATGTCATTAGTGCACCCGGTGTTTCATGTGTCTATGTTGAAGAAAGTTGTTGGAGACCCGACATTCATTGTTCTAGTTGAGACTATTGAGGTTAATGAAGAATTGATTTATAAAGAGATTCCAGTTTCTATTATTGATCGTCAAGTCCGACAGTTGAGAAATAAAGAGATTACATCCGTGAAAGTGCTATGGTGAAACCAACGAGTTGAAGAGGCTACTTGGGAGGCCGAGGAAGATATGAAGAAAAAGTACCCTTATTTGTTTGAATAGCTATGTAATCGTTCTATGAAATTGTTCCCTATGAATTACATATCATTTGTACAACTTATGCTAAGGGTGTTCCTTTTCTGGTAATATATTTTGATTATGAAGCCATGGTTGGTGTTGTTTTCATGTTATATTGCGTCATCGGATTATGTATATGTTGTAGGATTGGTTTCTGAGATTCTCTGATAGGTGGATAGGCTTAGTCACAGGGGAGACTCTGGTAAAATTTTTGGAAATTTATGGAGTTAGTAAAATTGGGAACTATTGGAGTGTGGATGAGGATTTAAGTCACATTGGATGTCTATGGCGGATTCTAACCCTCATTCGAGGACGAATGATCTTAAGCGGGAGAGAATGTAAGGCCCCGTTAAAATTTTCTAATGATTTAATATTTTAAAGTGTGACGACGGTATTCGGGAATAACGTATTCGAGTATCAAAGGAGACCTATGGGGTTGAACCGCATTATTTTGACATCAAAAGTGTTTCAACGACGTCGTTTCTTCGAGTATATGTGGTATCACATTTAGAAAACGAGCTCCAAATTCATTTTTTATTGAAGCATTAGATCCGTATTAAAATTACGGAGCCATAGCAAAAAGAATTGTCGAATTCGGACATCGTATGAGAGAGTTATGCCCATTCCCGTGTCAGAAAAAATCCTTTCCCGTCGCCAGCGCCCAGGGCAGCGCGGGGCGCTATCCCTGGCACTGGGATCTTTCAGCTACTGGAACTAGCGCCACAGGCAGCGCCCCACACGACCTGTGGCGCCCGAAATGCTATATACTCATTTCGGGGTTCATTTTACCCCATTTCTCTTGGCCGAACTTTGGGATTTTCTTTCACTCTCTCAAGACCTCCAACTCCCCCCATCTTCAAGGTGAGTAATCCCTACTAATTTTTTGATTCATTCCATCAATTCCACCCTAAATCAAACTCAATCCTCCATAAAATACATAGATCTTCAAGAACTCAAAGGAGGGTTTTGCAAGATTTTTTCCAAAAGGTAATCCTACACCCTTAGACTTACATGTATGGATATATCATGAGAATATGAGTATGAATTAAGTATTGGAACTTATGGTATGGTGATTGAAAGCCATAAGTTCCTAATTTAAATACATAACCATTGTAGAGATTGAAAGGTGATTATTTGATGGAATTTTGTTAGTTGAGGGTGGATGGATGGTCATGTATGTGATGTTTGGAGTTATGGATTGTTCAAGAATGATGGTGGGATAAATTATTGGTAAATGGTAGTAATTGGATGAACTAATTTTATGGGTAAGAGATGTAGAGATTCATGCCTACTAGGTGTTTGATAAAATGCCTAAATGGCCTAAACTATGGAATTTGTTACTAATATTGGTTCCATTGGATGTTGTCATTGTAGATTGAAGTTGCTTAGTGTAGTAGATCATTGTAGTATCACTAAGGGATGGATTGAGGTATATTGGCTAAACTCTTCTTTAAGAATTGGAATTCCCATTATCCTTGTAAGTTCCAAGATGTTGATTACAAATCGAGTATTCCGATAAGTCTTGTGATAAAGATATATGTTCAATTCATGTTTCAAATGCTCTTATCATATTACATTATAAATTGGGGATGTGTTCTAAACTATGGATAGTATATCCACATGTTATAATTTCAAGTCATGATTTATGTGAAGGTTATTATGCCAAGATGTGTAGAGATTGTGATTGTGATACACCTCCACCCGCATACATTGGGGTGAGGCGGTACAACCGCTTTGTGTAAAGTTTTGGTATTGTTGTTGCACCACCACCCATATATATATTGGGGTGAGGCGTCATGACCACTTTGTGTAGGGATTATGGTATTGTGGGATTACACCTCCACCCGCATATATTGGGGTGAGGCAATACGACTGCTTTGTGTATAGTTTTGGTATTGTTATTGTACCACCACCCATATATATATATATATATATATTGGGGTGAGGCAGCATGACCGCTTTGGGTAGGGATTATGGTATTGTGGGACTTCACCTCCACCCGCATAGATTGGGGTGAGGCGGTACAACCGCTTTGTGTATAGTTTTGGTATTGTTGTGGCATCACCACTCATATATATATATATATTGGGGTGAGACAACATAGCCGCTTTGTGTTGGTATTGGTATCGTTGATGCATTTCCACCCGCATACATTGGGGTGAGGTAGTATAGCCGCTTTGTGTAGGTTTTTGGTATTGTGGTTATACATCTACCCGCATACATTGGGGTGAGGCGGCAGGGTTGCTTGAGTAGAGTTTTGGTATCGTACTTACACCTCCACCGGCATATATTGGGTGAGGCGGCGGGGCCGCTTTGTGTGAAGATGGTTACAGAGGATTTCATCTTAAATCTTATAAATGATATTGATAGCTCTTAATAAGCGTGCTCTGGTTTAAACGGTTATCCATATCATGCTATTGTCGCCCTGATTTATCATATTCATATTGTATTTCTAAATTCTTAAATTGGCATTTGGGTTTCATACTAGTACTATTCGACGGTACTAACGTCCCTTTTTTCGGGGGCGATGCATCTTTAAATGGATGCAGGTGGTTCCACAGCAGGAGGTATTGATTAGTGATAGCAGTACACCTTCTTTCCAGCTGACTTGGTGAGCCCCACTTCATCCTGGGGTCATGTATCTTTTGTTCTTTGTGTATTTTGTTTGAGGTATAGTCGGGGCCTTGTTGCCGGCATTATTATCATTGTACTCTTCTTTATCTATAGAGGCTCCGTAGACATAGTATGGGTTGTGTATTGGTGCTGGGAAAGACAAACTATGTTATGTTGTGGTTGTATTACTTGTCCTATTTGAGACTTTAAAAATGATGAAAACTATTAGTAATGAATTGGTATTGTAGACATGGTCANTGCTATTGTCGCCCTGATTTATCATATTCATATTGTATTTCTAAATTCTTAAATTGGCATTTGGGTTTCATACTAGTACTATTCGACGGTACTAACGTCCCTTTTTTCGGGGGCGATGCATCTTTAAATGGATGCAGGTGGTTCCACAGCAGGAGGTATTGATTAGTGATAGCAGTACACCTTCTTTCCAGCTGACTTGGTGAGCCCCACTTCATCCTGGGGTCATGTATCTTTTGTTCTTTGTGTATTTTGTTTGAGGTATAGTCGGGGCCTTGTTGCCGGCATTATTATCATTGTACTCTTCTTTATCTATAGAGGCTCCGTAGACATAGTATGGGTTGTGTATTGGTGCTGGGAAAGACAAACTATGTTATGTTGTGGTTGTATTACTTGTCCTATTTGAGACTTTAAAAATGATGAAAACTATTGGTAATAGATTGGTATTGGAGACACGATCACGTTTTTGTATAACTAATGAAAATATGTATTATCTTCATTCGTGGATAAGTTTGGGTAGAAGAAAATCTAACAGGCTTGCTCGGTCGGGTTCACTCGGTTGAGTGCCGGTCGCGCTCCTCGGTTTTGTGGCATGACAAAAATATGCAGATATGTTGGAATTTTTCATCAACAATCGCAAAATATTAGAGGCCACCAACTTTAGTACATCATTTTGCCACCTACAACAATAGCAAAAATAATCCATGACCATGTCGCAAGTCTTTTCCGTCGCTTCAATTTCTGCTCCAAGTTTGAAACTTTCTCTTCCAATGATACGTTATTTAAATCTGCAGCTTTACCACCAACCATATCATCCACCATCTTCCTCAGGTTGTTCCTTTCTTGACGAAGGGCATTCAACGAAAGTTTTTGCTTGTGGATAAACATCGACACATGAGGCGGAAGTTCTTCATCGCGCTATTCCCAAAAACGACAACCATTAGTCTCATAATAACGACATTTATAAAATCTATGACCACCATTCGAAGGTGTTGTAGTAGTAAAATGGTTGGCAATCAATCCACAATAACATATACGGTTGTCACGTTGGTCACGAGAAGAAGCAGAAGAAGATTAAAAAATATTAAGCTAAAACAACATGGAAAAAATCTAAGAACTCTAATTGGAAGAACTTGGGTGGGAGAAGAATAAAAAGAACCCTAATTTAGAGAGGAGAAGGGAGTATCAGTCGTATTTTATGAGGAGGGGGCTTTTGGGTTTAGAAAATATCGACTGAGTTTAACGGGTAAGGTCTGATGAGTCGGGTAGAATGGGTGGGTTGGACATATTTTGGGTGGGGTTTTAAATAAGCCAATAGTTGAATGCCACATCATTTAAAATAATATTATTTATTAACAAAATCTGGGCGGTTAACAATAGGGGCAGCTGTGAGCCCAAACATTAACGGGAAGGTCATTTTTAGCTCAAAAGGTGGATGAGGGGCAATTTTAGACCAAATATGATAATTTTGGGGCAATTCGGGCCTTTTTCCGTAAATACAAACCATATGAAACTATTCTGAATAATAAAGTTGCAATCTTTAAACAAAATCAAAAAGTCAACTCAAAACGTCAACCCCGGGCTTGCATCTCGGAACCTGACCAAACTTACAAAATCCGAACACCCATTTGATAACGAGTCCAACCATACTAAAATTACTCAATTCCGATCTCAAATCGACCTTCAAATCCTCAAAATATAGTCTATGAAATTTTCGCAATTTTCCCTAATTTTTCCAACTCAAAACACTAATTAAATGATAAACACAATGATGGATTCATGTATAATAGCCAAATCCGAGTTTCAATAACTTACCCCGATCAATTCCTTAAAAGTCCCTTCAAAATCGCCACAAACTGAGCTCTCTAAGTCAAAAGATGAAGAATGAAATAAAACCCTTGTTTCTATCCTTTTCCCCCCGATGTCCGCTTCCGCGGAATATAGGTCACTTTTGCGAAAAACCATCACAGATGCGCCTTCATTAAAGCTTAGCAAATTTCGTTTCTACGGAAAAAAGGCGCTTCTGCGCGTCCGCTTCTGCGCGCAACGACTGCACCTACGGTCCCAAGTCAAGAGGCCATATTCCGTTTCTGCTGAAAGAAATCTGCACCTGTGCTTGCGTACCTACGCGAGGCCCTCCGCACCTGTGGACTAAGCTCACCCAGCCCCATCTCGCACCTGCGGTGACTCCCTCGCACCTGCGTGACCGCACCTGCAGCCACTCCCACCGCAGGTGCGATGACACCAAACTTCAGTTGATTTAGCAATCCTCTAAGTCCAAATTTGATCCCGATTTCAATCCGATTCACACCCGGGGCCCCCGGGACCTCATCCTAATATACCAACAAGTTTCAAAACACATAAAAAACCTACTCGAGGCATAAAATCACATCAAACAACATCGATTCTACAAATCGCAACCCAATTCAAGCCTATTGAGACCATGAACATCCAACTTCCAAAACTTATGTCGATTTATACCAAACTATTTCCGATTAACCTGACAATTTGCACACAAGTCATAAAAGATACAATGGACCTATTCCAACTTCCGAAATCGGAATCCGACCTCGATATCAATAAAGTTAACTCTCGATCAAACTTCTCAACCTTCCAGATCTTCAACATTCTAACTTTTGCCAATTCAAGCCGAATTAACCTACAGACCTGCAAATCAATATCCGAACACACTCCTAAGTCCAAAATCGCCATTCGAAGCATTGGAACCATCAAAACTCCATTTCATAGTCTTCTACACAAAGTCAAACTCCGGTCAACTCTTTCAACTTAACTTCCAACTTTGGGACGAAGTGTCCCATTTCACTCCAAAATTCACCCAAACCAAAATCAACTACCCCGACAAGTCACATAACCACAGTATAACATAGAGGAGGAAATAAATAGGGTAACAAGGCTAAAATACTCAAACCAGCCGGCCGGGTCATTACATCATCCCCCTCTTAAAACAAACGTATGTCCTCGAATGAGTACAGAGACATACCCAAAGTGGTGAAAAGATGAGAATAACGGCTACGCATATCATGCTCGGTCTCCCAAGTTGCCTCCTCAACTTGTTGACCCCTTCACTGAACCTTCACTTAAGCAATGCTCTTTGACCTCAACTTTCAGTTCTGCCTGTCCAAGATGGCCACCATCTCCTCAACATAAGAAAAATCATTATCCAATTGGACTGAGCTAAAATCTAACACATGGGACGGATCGCCATGATACTTCCAGAGCATAGAAACATGGAATACTGGATGAACTACAGATAGACTATGTGGCAATGCAAGCTTGTAGTCCACCTCACCAATCCTCTCAAGAATCTCAAAAGGTCCGATATACTTAGGGCTCAACTTGCCCTTCTTCCCGAACCTCATAACACTCTTCATGGGTGAAACCTGGAGCAAGACCCGCTCTCCAACCATGAATGCAACATCACAAAACTTCCGATCCGCATAACTCTTCTGTCTAGATTGGGTTGTACAAAGCCGATCCTGGATCAACATGACCTTCTCCAAGGCATCTCGAACCAAATCTGTGCCTAATAACTTAGCCTCTCCCGGCTCAAACTAACCAACTGGGAAATGACACCGTCTCCCATATAGGGCCTCAAAAGTAGCCATCTGAATACTCGATTGGTAGCTATTATTGTAGGTAAACTCTACAAGCGGCAAGAACTGATCCCAAGAATCCATAACACAAGCATGAAGCATATCTTCCAATATCTAAATGGTGCAGTTGGACTGTCCGTCTATCTGGGGTAGAATGATGTACTCAACTCAACCCGTGTGCCTAACTCACGCTATACGGCTCTCTAGAAGCGCGATATAAACTGCGTACCCCGGTCAGAGATGATGGATACCGGCACGCCATGAAGTCGAACAATCTCGTGGATATAAACTTGAGCCAGCTGCTTTGAAGAATAAGTAGTCACCGCCGGAATGCAATGAACCCACTTGGTAAACATATCCACAATCACCCATACTGCGTTAAATTTCTTCTGAGTCCGTGGGAGCCAAACAACAAAGTCTATGGTAACTCACTCCTATTTCAACTCGGGAATATCAAGTCTTTGAAGCAACCCACCTGGCCTCTGGTGCTCATACTTCACCTGCTGATAATTTAGGCACTGAGCTACACACTCCACTATGTCTTTATTCATTCTCCTCGACCAATAGTGATGCCTTAAATCCTGATACATCTTAGCGGCACCCGGATGAATGGAGTACCGCGAACTATGAGCCTCCTAAAGAATCAAGTCACGCAACCCATCCACATTGGGAACACATAATCGGCCAAGTTAAGATCCTTCTATTTGAACAGATACTGTAGACTCCGGTGGTCGGTAAAGACCTCACAAGGGACACCGTACAAATAGTGCTGCCAAATCTTCAAGGCATGAACAATAGCTACTAATTCCAGGTGGTGTATAGGATAATTCTTCTCATAAACCTTCTGCTGTCTAGACGCCTAGGCAATCACCCTACCGTCTTGCATCAACACCACGCCAAGGCCAATACATGACGCATCACAGTACATAGTGTAAGACCCTGAATCTATAGGCAATACTAATACTAGGACTGTAGTCAAAGCAGTATTGATGTTACACCCCATGCTTACGTACGTGAAAGTACGCCATAAGTAAATTGATGAAAGCTCAAAAATGAGATGTTACCTCCCGCATTTTCGTACATTGAAGTTTCGTCGTAAGTTAATCGACGTAAGTTCGGGAATGAGATTATTTTGGGATTATAAGTATTACGCTATTTCAAATAAGTGATAAGTAAATTCGTGAAGGTGAGAGGGTAAGCAAATCGAAGAAAATGAGTTTAGTCGAAGTTTGTCATTTTGAGATAAAATACGGTCCGAGTTATAATACCCGATATTTATAGACTTGTGCCACACAAGGTACTACATGACCATGATAGTGAGGTGTATAAGATATATTAAAAGTGAGTAGTATTTTAAGTAATTTGAGATAATTCTTAATTATGTGGATAATTGGGTAATTATGGATTTTTAAGTGGAAGATTAACTTGTAAATTGAATTTTGTGGATCATTATTTGGATAATTGTTAGGGGGGACAACATCCACATGTGATTTATGAAGACATGGAAGCAAATCACCCCAAACTAATGACTCCTAAGTTATTGTGGTAAGGTGGCCTAATTAGGGGCCTTTAGGCAAGGATTAGTCATCCTAGTGGGGCCCACACCTAAAGGTTAAAAACAACCTCTCTAATTCACCAAAATGAATTGCTCACCTCTACTAATTTAAGAGAGAAAGCATCAACAAAGATGTTGATTGGCAATGGAAACGTAGTTGCTTCAACCGTTCCATAAAAAGACTATTTTATACTTTGCCTAAAAGTCATTCCTTTGTTCATCCTTTTAGTGAGAAAATAAGCTTCTATATGCATAGTATCTCTAAAAGCACACTATGTTGAATGTACAAACACATAAAGGAAAAAGAAACGCGAATCTAGATTGGCCGAGATGCAATTCTAAGAGAGCACAATACAATCTTTCTCAAGGATATCATACGGAGTTTTTCCTACTTTGATCTGCCGTTATGTGTTTCGTCGCAAAAGACGTGTGTTAGAGGAAGTGTCAAGAGAATTGGTCCAGGTATGTTAAGGCTATCCCTTCTTTCTTTTGGCAAGATCCAAATGATACAAATGCAACGAGCAAAATACACAACTTTCATAAATGACTCTATTTATAGAAATACTAGGGGTGTCTATATTCTTGATTCCCCATGTGTCTTATTATTCTATCCTCTGTTCATGGGTCTCAAAAAATACGTAAGTTGATAAGTTTATTTTATGACATTAATCAAAGGCATAATGGTCCTATGACGTTTCGAGAGATTTTATTGACATATTTCATATGCACTTCATTCATTTATACATATACATTGACCCATGACCAGATGGCGTTATATACACATATATTATATATATGGGATACGGGAAAAAGTTACGGCATTATATACGCACCACCACCTGATCAGCTGGTATACGTTGATAATGTTCCTACAGTGGCCGAGATGATATGATGGGATGCCCTCAGAGGCTTGATGATGTTATGTACACATATATGTATGCATGGTATGTCATTTATACGCATATGCATGATATTATAATATTAAATGATTCACAGAGCTATTCAAACATACATGTTGAGTCTTTTACTTCATGTTTCTTTTATGTCTATTATTTACTGATTTTCATTCCTTACATACTCGGTACATTATTTGTACTGACATCCCTTTTGCCTGGGGACGCTGTGTTTCATGCCCACAGGTCCCGTTAGATAGGATGAGAGTCCTCCAAGTAGGCTATCAGCTCAGCGGAAGGTGTTGGTGCGCTCCGTTTGCTCTGGTGTTGCTATTGGTCAGTATGATTAGGACATGTGTTGATTGGCATGGCGGGGCTCTGTCCCGACCTTTATGATATTTATGTACTCTTAGAGTCTTGTAGACAGATGTCATGTATACAGATACTTGTATGGCCTTGTCGGCCTATGTTTTAAGTATATAATGGATCACATTGGCCTTATAGGCCCGTATGTCATAGGTATAAGTTTCTATATCAGGTTGGGTAATCTATATCGGGTATTCCCTCATGTTTGCTCTGTTTATCTCATGACGCCCCTTCTCGCCCACTTACCTATGATGATATAATAATAAAGATACGCTACGTTGGTACTCGGTTGAGTAAGGTACCGTGTGCCCGTCGCGACCCATCGGTTTGGGTCGTGACAAAAGTGATATCAGAGCAATTCTGTCCTAGGGAGTTTACAAGCCGTATCTAGTAGAGTCTTGTTTATGGGTGTGTTGTGCACCACACTTATAAGTAGGAGGCTACAGGGCATTTAGGACTGTCACTTTTATTATTATTCTAGATCGTGTGATAGAGCTCAGTTGTAAGAACTCAATTTCCTAAACTCTATCTTATTCATAATATGATGATGCCTATATCCAGAAAGATGGTTGGTAAGAGATATAGCTGTGGAAGAGTTGAGTCAGAGTAACTCAATTTGTTCATCATGCTTATGATGGATAAATATGAGGTATTCAGCAAATCATGTGTGTACTAAGATGTGTAAATTTCTTGATAAGGATCCCTAAGGAAAGAATGTCTATCCACTCTTACGGTAAAAATGAATAAGAGAATCGGAAGGTAGACACAAGTTTCAGCAAGTAAAATAAGCAAGATGAAAAAGGGTACGAGCTACCCAGCTAATGAAGATTATCGCAGAGGAATATGAGCCTTTTGAGTTACCTTCAACAATAACAGAGGTATGTACAATTGGCCACACTCATCTCATTTATGCCCTATGAGGGCTAACAGAAGTAGTATAAGAGAAGGTAGAATATCAGGATCTAGCTGAGGTTAGGGTAACCCAAAATGGTGGATGGATTGTTAGCGTTAGCTGAATTTCCAAAGGATATTGCACATGTGCTAATAGATCTTCTTGTGAGACGCCAGATGGTGCACTCTAAAATAGTACAACTAGATATGAGTTCTACAAAGATAGGCACTGGAAGCCTGGAAGGGATAAATATTATCCTAGTGTGACTCCCGTCCCTAGTAGAGAGAGAATGTTAGGCAACCCGAAGAGCCAGTGGATGGAGCAAGGGGATCTAAAAGCAAAAGAATGTCTTGTTGAATTTTTCGGAATAAAGTGATAGACAAAAATGTTAGCAGGGAAATAAGCAGAGAGTTAATGAAGCATTATGAGTAAGGTGTGATACATGGATGACAACGGTGGATCAAAAAGATGACAGTATTACAGAGTCTATAGTCAAGTGAAGGAAAAGAAGAGAGGTGACAGGCCTTGAGACAACAAAAGAGTATAGGTCATAAAGTCACATCCTCATTTCGAGAAATAAGTTTGTGACTCTAACATGATTACTTAGAAGGAAAAGTTAGACCCCAGAGTAATAGAAATCAGTATGGATTGGTGAACAAGATAAACTAAACATGAATTAGGGACAGAATGATTTGATAATGGTCGACATCATGAGAATTTTAGATTTTATTCCGGCGATAATAGAATGAATAATAGAAGAAGATTCATGAGAAATTCAGAGAATGGTCATTCAGGAAGACTCTTTCCTAAAGCAAGTAATGTGAGCAAAGTTCAGCTTAAGGGATTGTATGTTCCAGTTATACTAAGTGTCACCCTCGCGAGTAAGGAAATTTATTATCCTTATTACAGAAGGATTACCGCAAGGCGGGTAAGGGTCATCGATAATGTGGAAAGACGCCAAAGATGAAGAGGTAAAAACATCTATACGTAGATCATCGTAGCACTAAATCATAGTACTCCCCAAAAATAGGGAATATGGAGTAATGTGGCATTAAGTCTGAATTAAGTGGTTCTAGTAACTATGGAATAGTAAAGGAAGAATGCGATAAAAATGAGAAAGGGATGAGATTGTACTTATGCAAATCCTACAGATATGCTGCAATTCCAGAACATTAGGCAAGCACAACATTAAGGAGAGGAAGTAAGGGTTCTAGGCCAGGATATTTTTTATAAATAAGGAGCCAGTGCAAGAGGTAAGTTAGGACAAAAGGAATAACCCAAGAAGATTACGTGGAATATTGATATGAGAATGGGCCAACGAGTAGTTAGTAGTTGATCCAGGAAGAGCCTAGTTATGTCTAAACAAGAGGACACCGACAAATCAACAGATTGTGCAAGGTGAACATAGCAAACCCCAACATGGGGAATGTAGTCTCGCAGATATGATATTGTGATCCTTGAGATATATTCAGATAGGAGTTGGGGTAGTTAAAGGTAAATAAAAAAGAATGTCATTGGGAAGACAATCAAAATATTAGTTCAGAAGGAACTCTACAAGCATAAAGGTGTGGAAATAAGTAACTACGGATAATTATAGGCGAGAAAGAATATCACAAATTCCGTCAAGTATACGATGTGATAAGTTGTAACTTTACAAGAGCCATAAGGTCTCCCTAAATACTACAACGAAAGACCACCGGAGAAAATAAGGAAGAAGGCTTCAACCTAAGCACAATGACCTAAAGAGGAAATAGTCTTATAACAACAGTCTCACAACAACATTGTATGCACTCCATAAGGAAGTGGCATCTAGCGTGGATAATGAGAGGGAAATGAAACCAAAACTAATATTCTAGACCATATGAATTGCACAAAATTCCGACATGCATGGGAACTAAGATAAGCTAAGTATGCACGCGACAGGGGGGCACAAAGACCAGGAAAAGTAATTGCTTACGTTTAAAGGAATTTGAGATGGAACAAAAGGAATTATTCGATCAATGATCCAGAGTTAGTTACTTTATGAACGCACTCAAGATTTTGGAAAATTATCCATGCAGCATGTATGTTGACAATCATACAGCTGTAGAAGACTCTGGTATAAGTTATAAGAAAGAATTGAGTCCAGGTCATAGACAAGAGATTGAATTGTTAGATGATAGTATCACGGATATTCCATAGCGTCTATGAAAGGCTAAAGTAATAACTAATACCAGGAGCCGCAGATCGGAAGATAACTTAAGCCTACATAAAGACTGATCAAAAGGAAGAGAAAACTAAAGAGTTACATCACCCAAGTAAATCAGGAGTCTAATTATTGGACCCGAAAAATTTCAGGAATCGTGATTGAGAACATAGAAGAATCACTCTTAATATCGGAGGTACAAGCGAGATAGTACAACAACCATATTCTATAACGGCTCTACGATAAAGTCAGTTAGAAGAGTACTAGCCTTATAAGAAGTCAGTATGAAGCTCCCACCGGATTGTGTATGCACCAGAGGTACAAGTATTATAATAGAGCTTCAAGTTGTGGATATGAATTATACCTGTGTTAAAGCGAGATCATGAAAGAGATAGAAGACGTGATGCGAGATTTTAAGGTAAGTAAGGTAAAGTTGAACAAAGTACGAGATACTCAAATGAAGAAGATTGCGAATAATCCATACTATAGATAGAAGGTTAGAAGCACTGGGATTAAGTATCCAGGAATGGTAGCGGCGTCGTCTGTGGCATATCTTCCAACCTATGGTTTCTAAGTATCGAGAGGTCTAGTTAAGAGAGTGAAGAAGAGTTATAAACGATGTGATGTCTCGCTTGATGTTCTAGGATGTCATAAGGAAATCTACCATGCAAGTAAGTTGAAGGAAGGTTGCGAGTAGTATAAATAGATATGTGTAGGTCGCAAGCTAAAGTTTGGTAAAATGACAAGGTTTTAGGAAGACATGAGTAAGGATAAGAAAGGGCGAGTGAGAAGGTGACGAGAATGGATAAGTCCTCGGGATCAAGCCCATGAAAACAAGAGAGCTGATGGTTTCTCTAAGTTATAGAAAGCTCAGTATAGCCTGAATGAACTCAAAGGAGTCTAAGACTAGCAGCATTTAGAAGAAATAGAATGCTGCCCTGGTAGTAGAATGAGGGTGTAATTGTGATAGATGAAGGATGACGTTTGGGCCTTCGATTGAGTAATGATTTCATGAGTTGTACAGGATTAAAATACACACATTGAGGTGAATCAATAATGGATAGATAAAAGTTACAACAATATGAGATGAGATCAGGCTGCCATTCTTAAGATGAACACTAACGAAGAAGTATTAAAGGACTTAGATTTATATATATAGAATAAGCAACGAAAGTAACTTGGAGTTTGGTAGCAGACCTCAGTAATGACAAATCGAAGTAAGAGTTATGATATATTATGGCCTACTTAGATGTAGTAAGACTAATGACGCCCAGAGGAACAACTTGTCATAATTTTGTATATGTTCACAAAGTGAGGCCTAGAGATTGGCTAAAAGCTAGAGGAAAGAGGAGAGAAAAGTTGCATAAGTGCACATACAAGGTCAGAATCGTACAAGCTGCATGATAGAAGGTAGCAATAGTTACGAGATTGAAAGAATTCCGACCACAAGTCATGGTATGAGAAAGAGGCCTAAAGGAGGGAATGCCCTGGCCGTTAGATTTATTCACAGAACAATTACCTAGATGGCAAGGAGAGTACTAAAGTATTCACAAGAGCTATAGGTTATGATAGTGATAAGTACATCAGTCAACATTCGAGGACGAATGTTCCCGAAGGGAGGGAGGGGATGATGTTACACCCCATGTTTTCGTACGTGAAACTACATCATAAGTAAATTAATGAAAGCTCGGAAATGAGATGTTACATTCCGCGTTTTCGTACATTGAAGTTTCGTTGTAAGTTAATCGACGTAAGTTCGGGAATGAGATTATTTTGGGATTATAAGTATTACGTTATTTCAAACAAATGATAAGTAAATTCGTGAAGGTGAGAGGGTAAGCGAATCGAAGGAAATGAGTTTCGTCGAAATTTATCGTTTTGAGATACAATACGGTCCGAGCTATAATACTCGGTATTTATAGACTTGTGCCACACAAGGTACCACATGTCCATGATAGTAAGGTATATAAGGTATGTTAAAAGTGAGTAGTATTTTAAGTAATTTGAGATAATTCTTAATTATGTAAATAATTGGGTAATTATGGATTTTTAAGTGGAATATTAACTTGTAAATTACATTTTGTGGATTATTATTTGGATAATTGTTAGGGGGGACAACATCCACGTGTCATTTATGAAGACATGGCAGCAGATCACCCCAAACTAATGATTCATAAGTTATTGTGGTAAGGTGGCCTAATTAGGGGCCTTTAGGCAAGGATTAGTCATTCTGGGCCCACACCTAAAGGATAAAAATAACCTCTCTAATTAACCAAAATGAATTGCCCTTCTCTACTAATTTAAGAGAGAAAGCTTCAACAAAGATGTTGATTGGCAATGGCAACGTAGTTGCTTCAAACGTTCCATACAAAGACTATTTAATACTTTGCCTAAAAGTCATTCCTTTGTTCATCTTTTTAAAGAGAAAATAAGCTTCTATATGAATAGTATCTCTAAAAGTACACTATGTTGAGTGTACAAACACGAAAAGGAAAAAGAAGCGCAAATCTGGATTGGTCGAGATGCAATTCTAAGAGAGCACGGTACAATCTTTCTCAAGGATATCATACGAAATTTTTCCTATTTCGATCCGCCGTTACATGTTTTGCTGCAAAAGACGTGTGTTAGAGGAAGTGTCAAGAGAATCGGTACAGGTATGTTAAGGCTATCCCTTCTTTCTTTTGGCATGATCCAAATGATACAAATGAAACGAGCAAAATACACAACTTTCATAAATGACTCTATTCATAGAAATACTAGGGGTGTCTATATTCTTGATTCCCCTTGTGTCTTATTATTCTATCATCTGTTCATGGGTCTCAGAAACTACGTAAGTTGATAAGTTTATTTTATGACATTAATCAAAGGCATAATGGTCCTATGACGTTCCGAGAGATTTTATTGACGTATTTCATATGCACTTCATTCATTTATACATGTACATTGACCCATGACCAGATCGCGTTATATACGCGTATATTATATGTATATGAGATATGGGAAAAAGTTACGGCGTTATATACGCACCACCACCTGATCAACTAATATACGTTGATGATTTGCCCATAATGGCCGAGATGATATGATGGGATGACCTAAGAGGTTTGATGATGTTATGTACACATATACCTATGCATGGTATGGCATTTATACGCATATGCATGACATTATAATATTAAATGATTCACAAAGCTATTCAGACATACATGTTGAGTCTTTTAGTCCATGTTTCTGTCATGTCTATTATTTACTGATTTTCATTTCTTACATACTCGGTACATTATTTGTACTGACATCCCTTTTGCCTGGGGACGCTGTATTTCATGCCCACATGTCCCGTTCGACAGGATGAGAGTCCTCAAAGTAGGCTATCAGCTCAGCGGAAGGTGTTGGTGCGCTCCATTTGCTCCGGAGTTGCTATTGGTCAGTATGACTAGGACATGTGTTGATTGGTATGGCGGGGCTCTATCCCGACCTTTATGATATTTATGTACTCTTAGAGGCTTGTAGACAGATGTCATGTATACGGATACTTGTATGGCCTTGTCGGCCTATGTTTTAAGTATATAATAGATCACATTGGCCTTATAGGCCCTTATGTCACAAGTATGAGTTTCTATATCAGGTTGGGTCATTCTATGTTGGGTATTCCCTCATGTTTACTCTGTTTATCTCATGACGCCCCTTCTGGCCCACGTACCTATGATGATGTAATAATAAAGATAGTTACATTGGTACTCGGTTGAGTAAGGTACCGGGTGCCCGTTGCGGCCCATCAGTTTGGGTCGTGACACTTGAGCTTTTGGAAGCTCTCCTCACACTCATCAATCCATCTGAAAGGAGCACCCTTTTGGGTCAATCTGGTCATAGGTGCATCAATAGATGAGAAACCCTCTACGAAACGATGGTAATACCCGGCCAAACCAAGAAAACTTCGAATCTTAGTAGCTGAAGATGGTCTAGGCTAACTCTTCACTGCTTCAATCTTCTTCGGGTATACCTTGATCCTCTCACTCGACACCATATGACCCAAAATTGCCACTGAATCAAGCCAGAATTCACACTTTGAAAATTTTGCATTCAACTTCTTTTCTCTCAAGGTCTGTAGCATAATCCTCAAATGCTGCTCATGATCCTCTCGGATGCAGGAGTACATCAAGATGTCGTCAATAAGCACAATGACAGAATCAAGATAGGGCTAGAGTACAATGTTCATCAGGTGCATGAATGCTTCTGGGGCATTGGTCAACCCAAATAATATCACAAGGAGCTTGTAGTAACCATACCGAGTCCTAGATGCGATCTTCGGGATATCCGGATCCCGAATATTCAACTGATGATACCTTGACCGCAAATCAATCTTTGAGAACACTCTGGCACCCTGTAGCTGATCAAATAAGTTATCAATGCGTGGCAATGTATATATATTCTTCACTGTAACCTTATTCAACTGACGATAGTCAATACACATGGGTATAGAGCCATCCTTTTTGTTCACAAACAGAACCGGAGCACCCCAAGGTGACACACTAGGCCGAATGAAACCCTTATCAAGCAACTCTTGCAACTGCTCCTTTAACTCCTTCAACTCTGCTAGGGCCATACGATATGGTGGAATAGAAATGGGCTGAGTGCCCGATAATAAGTCAATACCAAAATCAATATCCCTATCGGGCGGCTTACCCGAAAGATCTGCCAGAAATACATCTGGATAGTCTCTCACTACCAGAACTGACTCAACGGTAGTAGTATCAACACCGACATCTCTCACAAAGTCTAGATATGCATCACACCCCTTCCCAACCATCCGCTATGCCTTAAGGAAGGACACAACGTTACTAGGAACATAATCCAAAGTACCCTTCCACTCCAACCACGGTAAACCTGGCATAGCCAATGTTACTGTCTTGGCGTGACAATCAAGAATAGCATGATAGGGAGACAACGAGTCCATGCCCAAAGTAACATCAAAGTCTACCATACTGAGCAACAATAGATCAACCCTGGTCTCAAAACCACCTATCACGAGATATACCCAAATACAAAGTGAAGTAAGATGAGACATATGAATAAGTGGAGCCTGGATCAAATAAGACTGATGCATCTCTATGACAAACCGAAACAATACCTGTGATAACTATGTCTGATGCAACCTCCTCCGTTTTACCCGAAAAAGCATAACATCTGGCCTGGCCTCCCCCTCTAGGGCGACCCCTACCTGCCTAACTTCCACCCCTAGCTGGCTGTGTAGGTGGAGTGGCAACTGGAGCAGTAACCACAGCTTGAGAAGTCTAGGGACCCTGTGGAATACGTGGAGCCTGAGTAGTCGGTGGAGGTGCACCCCACTTGAGATTGAGACAGCCCCTCACCATATGACGAGTATCACCACACTCAAAACAAGCTCTCGGAGGATGTGGCTACTGAAACTGGCTCGGGTCTGGTCGGCTGGACTGACCACTGAAAGCACCCAGTACAGGAGGTGCACTAGACAGTGGAGGTGCATAATGGGAAACATGAGACCTAGGAGTAGCCGAAGTACCACTAGAAACTGGAAGTGCTAAATGAACTGGACGGATCACATAGCCTCTACCAGATGGGCTGCAACTGGGGGATGGGCAGCAGTATACCTGCCAGAATCTTGAGGCCTCTTGGCCTCCCTATCCTCTCTCTCCCAGACCTTCATACCCTCAATCTCCATGCGAGTTCCACCACCTACCGATATGGGGTATTTGTCTCCAACTCTCGAGCCATGCTAAATCTAATACCATAGTTGATCCCCTCGATAAATTGACAGACTCACTCTCTGACTGTGGAAACCAATGCGGGTGCATGTCTGGACAACTCACTGAATCTGATAGCATACTCTGATATGGTCATAGCACCCTAGCGCAACTACTTAAACTTCGCATGCCATGCATCCCAAAGACTCTAGGGAACGAACTCTCTGAAGAACATCTCAAAAAACTGAGCCTATGTGAATGAAGCTGCATTGGCTGGGCTACCCTCCTCATAAGCCCGCCACCACTGGTACGCTGGTCCCGACAACTAGAAAGTAGTGAAAGCAACCGCACTTGTCTCCATAATACCCATGGTACGGAGAATACGTTGGCACTTCTCCAGAAAACCTTGTGCATCCTCTGTAGCTAGGCCACTGAAAGTAAGAGCGTGGTACTTTTTGTACCTCTCTGATTTAAGCTGCTTCTCCTCAGATGCTGCTATCCTAACCTCAGGCTGAACAGGGACAACCGGTTGCACTGGTATAACTTCTAGGACCTGGTCAACATGGACCCGTTGCTCTAGGGTACGGGCCATGGGAGCTTGAGCTCCTCCCCCAGCCTGAGATGTGGCTGGTGCAAGTGGAATCAATCCCGCCTGATCTAGAGTACCAAGCATGCTCAAGAACTATGCGAGGGTCTCCTGAAGTGCAGGGGTAGCAACAGGTGCCTCAGGTGCCCGCCCCCCAACTGGAGCTACTGGTGGCTCCTCTGTCGCAGCTCGGGAAAGTGCTCTGGTTGCACTACGTTTCCCTCTTTGGCCTCTACCCCAGCCCCGGTCTCTCGCAACTCTAGCAAGGGGTACGTGTGTATAATCGTTGGATCCAGCGGTGCGTGTCCTCACCATATGTGAGAGAATAGAAAGACAAAGATTCAGAATTTCAAAGTCAAAGAATTCGCATGATAAGAATCAAAGAAGTGAAGTTTCCCTAACAGTTCCATAGCCTCTCGAAGATAAGTACAAACATCTCTGTACCGATCCGCGAGACTCTACTAAACATGCTTATGACTCGTAACACCTATGAACCTAGAGCTCTGATACCAACTTGTCACGACCCTAATATCCCTCCGTAGGATATCGTGATGGCACCTAATCTCTAAGACTAAGTAAGCCTAACATACATGAAGAATTGACAGAAATAATAATAAAACTCCCAATTAAACCAATAACTATCATAAAAGGACTCCATAATACAACTGAACATAACACCCAAAGTCTGGTGATACTGAGTCATAAGCTCTACACGAGTATACTGAAACATCCCTATATAACAGTATTTATAAAAGGAGAATGAAATAGAAACTAGATAGAGGGTAATTCCGAGGCCTACGAACGCCGGTAGGTATACCTTAAAGTCTCCGATCAAAGCTCAACTCACGGATGCCTAGCTTGGTATGAAGTACCCGAATCTGCAAAAACCAAAATGCGGAAGCATAGTATAAGTACACTATAATGGTACCCAATTAGTATCAGGGCTAACCCCGGTAGAGTAGTGGAAAGGTCAGGTTAAGACACCTACTGGAATAAATAAAGAAACTGAACATGTATAGTACAAAATAATAATGGAAACAATGGAAATGATACAATGAAGAAATATAACAAGAATAGCTACACTAAAATTAAGGCAATTAAGACATCACAGAAGAAACACATAATAAGAATACCAAGGAAGCGATGTAGACAAATACAAGTGATGCAAATGAAAGATAGCAACAAGAATCACTACCGAGGTATCGCCTCGTAGTCTCGTTTCACAATAAAAATTCATAGTCTTTCCTTCTACCACCGCAGGGCCCTTGCCTTTAGTTTTGAAAAATCATTTTTTCCAAAATAGTTACCTGCGTTTCAGCCCACCTTATCACACCGCGTGGCTTCAAGTAGTGCCCCTACTAGCAACATGCGTATCAAGCCCACCTTATCTCACCGCATGCGTATCAACCCCTATCCTTATACCACCGTATGCGTATCAATATCACAACATATCATAAATCGCACCTCAAGTGCCCAATACCACAACTTGCCAAAGAAGTCAACAATAATAGTGTTTTCACAATAAATAGCCCATGGTTCAACCACAATACGTACAAGAGTCTCAACAATAGCAACCAAAAGTGAATAACTCAACAAGAACGGTATTTCAACAATTTACAACTTTGCCTCAATGTGATCACGACTTTCACAACTTCAACACCAAACTCAACAGTAAGATATTCCAAGAAATAACAACTTTAGATAAGGTATCTCACAGTTAAATATTTAACAAGGTAATGAGAAAAAAATAACTTCAAGTAAGCATGTAAGGGCAAATAACAAGTAAGAGATGAGACAAGTATTTACAATGTCAAGTAAATCATGTAAGGATGGATTAACGATGATGAAGATAACATGTTATGATAATCCAATTAAAGGCATGAAAAGACTCTACATGACTTTAACCGGTCAATTACCATATTTAGCCCATGTACCCACTTGTCACCTTGCGTACACAGCCTTCATGTACCACATTTAAAACAAAACAACACTAATCCTAAGGGGTAATTCCCCCATATAAAGTTAGGCAAGACACTTACATCTAAAACATGCTAACTCAATCCACTAGTAAGCCTTTTTCGCGATTATCCAACTCCTAACAGCCAAAATAACTTATACCATAAATACAAACCATAAGAAACTATTCCGAATATAAAGTTGCAATCTTTAAAGAAAATCAAAAAGTCAATTTAAAAAGTCAACTCGGGTCCCGCATCTCAGAACCTGACCAAACTTAAAAAATCCGAACACCCATTCGATAACGAGTCCAACCATACTACAATTACTCAATTCCGATCTCAAATCGACCTTCAAATCCTCAAAATATAGTCTATGAAGTTTTCACAATTGTTTCCCAATTTTTCCAACTCAAAACTCTAATTAAATGATAAACAAAACAATGGATTCATGTACAATAGCCAAATCCGAGTTAGAATCACTTACCGTGATCAATTTATTGAAAATCCCTCTCAAAATTGCCACAAACCGAGCTCTCTAAGTCAAAAGATGAAGAATTAAATAAAACCCTCGTTTCTATGCTTTTCTGCCCAGCGATGTCCGCTTCTGCGGAATATAGGTCGCTTCTGCGACTCTACATCTGTGGAAAATATTGTAGATGTGGCTTCATTAAAGCTCAGCAAATTTCACTTCTACGGAAAAAGGTGCTTCTGCGCATCCGCTTCTACGAGCAACGACCGCACCTGCGGTCCCAAGTCAACATGCCATATTCTGCTTCTGCAAAAAGAAATCCGCACCTGCGCTTGCGCACCTGTACGAGGCCCTCCGCATCTGTGGACTCAGCTCACCCAGTCTCATCTCGCACCTGCGGCAACTGCTTCACACCTGCGTGATTGCACCTGCGGCCACCCCCACCAAAGGTGCGATGACACCACACTTCAGTTGCTTCGGCAATCCTCTGAGTCCAAATTTGATCCCGATTTCAATCCAATTCACACCCGGGGCCCCCGGGACCCTGTTCGAATATACCAACAAGTTCCAATACACATAATGAACCTACTCGAGGACTAAAATCACATCAAACAACATCGATTCTACAAATCGCAACCCAATTCAAGTCTATTGAGACCATGAATATCCGACTTACAAAGCTAACGGCGATTTATACCAAACCAACTCCGACTGATCTCAAATTTTGCACACAAGTCATAAATGACACAACAGACCTATTCCAACTTCAAGAATCGGAATCTGACCCCAATATCAATAAAGTAAACTCCCAGTCAAACTTCTCAACCTTCCAAACCTTCAACTTTCTAACTTTCGCCAATTCAAGCCGAAACAACCTACAGACTTCCAAATTAATATCCGAACATGCTACTAAGTCTAAAATCTCCATACAAAGCTATTAGAACCATCAAAACTCCATTACTAAGTTGTTTATACAAAATTCAAACTCCGGTCATCTCTTTCAACTTAAGCTTCCAACTTTGGGACTAAGTATCTCATTTCACTCCGAAATTCACCCGAAACGAAAGCCAACTACCTCGGTAAGTCTTATAACCATAATATAACATAGAAGAGGCAATAAATAGGGAAATGAGGCTAAAGTACTCAAAATGACTGGCTGAGTGTTGATAATAGTTTATACTAGATCAGATATGCTTACTCGGCATATCATCGCTTATGGATGGGTCTTCAGGCATGGTCGATGATATTCTTACCTTCGTCTATTTCAGGTGCTACTATTTTATGCCATATGGGTTGTGAGATGGCTTGATTATCCACACGTATGTTGTGATCCTGTGTAGCTTGTGGTGTTATGTAATCGAGATGGCTCTCGAGATGCAGGTTATTTATTGCACCATAGTCGTGCATGGTTATGTTTATGCACTTGGCGTGCTTGTGATCGATATTCGGGCATTTTGTGGGTATGAGCATTTTTGGTCGATGGGTATTTCCTTATTGATTGTTATGTGCAGATCGGGTGGCACGCTGCCACGGGTATTATATGTAGATTGTGTTGCATGCTGCAACAATGAGATGTTAAGTACATATATTTATACTTATTTTGTGTGTTTTATTTCTCATCTCTGAGTTAGGTTCATAGCATTTGTTTGGTTGATTTGAAGGTTATATGGGCTGGGGTAGTTCTTTACCGAAGTTCATGTTTCCTTATTCGTTATATTCGAGTTGTAGCATGTTGGTGCATTGATAGCGTCGTCTGAGATTTTAGATGGTGTTTGAAGTGGCTTATTGTCTGAGTAGCTTGTACTGCGTGAGACAAAGTTGTTGGATCTGAAATAAGTGCAATAATATTTATATAATGTATATTGGAGGGAAAAGTCACTAATAAGTTTGGAATGAGGCAATGGTTCTTGTCAAGCGGGTAGACTCCCTGATTATTGATTCAATAGATGGTTATGAGTTTCTACACATCTCTTTAATTATTGCAGTATTGCGAGGGTTGGAACAAGGCTTATATATGTTATGAGGTATACTAGGGGCATCAGGTTCGTGAATTTGCAGCTATTGTGATTGGAGGATGTTATTATGGGCATAAACATTATGCAGTGCATTGTGTGATTATAGCATGGGTGCATAATCATGTTTTGGTTCAGCATGTTGAGGTTGATGGGGTGTTCATATGTTAGGTGCGCGAGGTGTTAAATAGTGATTTTGGGCAACTTTAGAACGGTTCTTGGCATATTGGAGGATGAACGTATGTTTAAGTGGGGGAGAATATAACAACCTGACCGGTCATTTTGAGATCTAGCATGTCGTTCGGCGGTTTGAGACCTTGAGTAGCTTCACTTCAAGTATTATGACTTGCACATGTAGTCGGATTTGATTTTCGAGAAGTTCAGAGTTGATTTGGGAGAATAATTCTCAATTCAGAAGCTTAAAGTTGGAAGAGTTGACAAAGGTTTGACTTTTGAGTAAACGACTTCGGAATGTGGATTTGAAGGTTCCTATAGGTTCATAAGGTGATTCCATACTTGGGCATATGTTCGGGTTGAATATCAGATGGTCCGGGAGTGATTTAGCGCTTATTATCGAAAGTTTGCATTTTGAATGTTTGAAATTTGCTATGTTTGACTTAGAGTGTACTTTGGTGTTATCAGACTTCAGTTGGTGTTTTGGGACCTTGAATAGGTTCACTTTATTAATTGGAACTTGTGTGAAGTCATGATCCAAAATGTTTAAGAGTGATTCAGTCATTTAAGTTGCATACTAGTTATGTTTAAGAAAATGAGTTGAACACGATCAAATAGTGGACTTAACGAGCTCGAATTCATGATTTAAAAGTTTCAACAGGTTTGTATGGTGATTTTGGACTTGTTCGCAAGCTTTGGTTAAATTTTGATGAGTTTTGGATAGGTTTGGATTGTGTCGTGCTCTTATTGATATTTCAGTGTTGTTTTTTGCTGTCACGATGCCACGACCCAATTTCCCCTCCGTGTGACGTCGTGATGGCACCTAGTCTCTACAACTAGGTAAGCCTAACATTTTTGTGAAATAATGAAATAAAAATATAAATTTAACCAACTATTCAAACTACAGAAAGAAAATTCTAGTGTCTCAATACATCAGACTCTAACAAGGAAAAATACAGAAGATAATGGACATGAGAAAGAGTAGAAGGGGACTCCGAGGTCTGCGGATGCGGCAGATATACCTTGAAGTCTTCAAAACTATCCCGGCTCACTGATAAGATAGACCTGGATCTGCACACGAAAAATATATGTAGAGAGTAGCATGAGTACACCACAATCGGTACCCAGTAAGTGCCAAGCCTAACCTCGGTCGAGTAGTGACGAGGTCAGGTCAAGGCCATACTAGTAAATATGTAATAAAATAATATAGAGTGTAATACCGCAATACAATAAAGGCCGAACTTTAACAACAATGAAATCATAGAAGGTAACAACTTAGTACACAGAAACACAACAGGGGATCTCCCGAGATACCGTCCCGTAGTCCCAAACGTAAATGTACAGGGGGAACTTCCGGAATACCATTCCATAATCCTAAAATAAATGTGCAGGGGGATCTCCCGAAATACCGTTCCGCAGTCCCAAAATAAATGTGCAAAGGGATCTCCCAGAATACCGTTTCGTAGTCCCAAAATAAATGTGCAGGGGGATCTCCCGGAATACCGTTCCGTAGTCCCAAAGTAAATCCACAAAGTTAGGCAAGCCACTTACCTCGAACCAAGCTCAATCAATCGGTCACAATGCCTTTCCCACGAATATCTGGCTCCAAATAGCCCAAATCTAACCAAAAACAATTACATATCATAAATACAACAATAATAGACTCATCTAATTAATGAAATCAACACTTTAACAAACATCCCGAAATTAACTCAAAAATTGCCCGTGGGGACCACTTCTCAGAATCAGATAAAAGTCGTAAAATACGAAAGCTCATTCACTCACGAGTCTAACCATATCAAATTTACTAAAATCCGACACCAAAATCTCTATCAAAACCCCAAAATTTGGCCTAAGACCTTTTCTCAATGTTTCACCCCAAATCCGAATTTAAACGATGAAATCAAGCATAGATTAGTGGAATATAACCATAAGGGAGTTAAGAATCATTACCCAAAAACTTCCTCCGAAAATATCTCTAAATTCAGCCTTCTACCGAGCTCTCAATCAAATTTGTAAAGTGAACTTCAAACCCTCGAATCTGCCCCTTTTCTGCCCAGTTATTTCGCATTTGCGGATCTTGGGTCGCACCTGTGATGCCGCACTTGTGGAATTTCCTTCGCAGGTGCAGAAACGACTTAAGAGGGCTGGGTCCTCTTCTACGAAAAAAGGGCCGCACCTGCGAGTGCGCGTCTGCGAACAATTGTCCGCTTCTGCAATCTCCTCCGCGCTTGCGGGTCCTTTAGTGCATCTGCGGGCATCGCAGATGCGGCATTTCCCTTCGCACCTGCGACCCCTGACCACACATCCCAAATCCAGTTCTGCACTTTCCTCTCCGCACGTGCGATCACGCATCTACGGTCTCTCCACCGCAGGTGCGAAAATGACAGATGCCTGAAGACTTCAATAGCAACACAAATCCAATTTTTGATCCATTAAGCACTCGAAACTCACCAAGCCCCCCGAGACCTCAACCAAACATACCAACCAATCCTAAAACACCATATGAACTTAGTAGAGCCCTCAAATCACATCAACTAATGCTAAAATCACGAATCACCCTCCAATTCAAACTTAAAGAACTTGAAACCTCAAATTCCTACAATAGATGCCGAAATCTATCAAACCACGTCCGAATGACCTCAAATTTTGCACACAAGTCATGTTAAACATTACGGACCTACTCCAACTTTCGGAATCGGAGTCCGACCCCGATATCAAAATGTCCACTACCGGTCCAAATCACCAAAAAATTAATTTTCGCCATTTCAAGTCTAAATGAGCTACGGGCCCCCAAAACACATTCCGGACATGCCCCTAAGTCTAAAATCACGTAACAGAGCTAACGGAATCAACAGATTTCCATTTCGGAACCGTCTTCATACAGTTCTGACTACGGTCCAAATTATAATGCTTAAGCTCTCATTTAGGGACTAAGTTTCCCAAAACACTTCGAAACTCAAAACCAATCATCCCGGAAAGTCACAATAGCATAAATAGATATGGGGAAAGCAATTAATAGGGGTTCAGGGCTCTAACTCTCAAAACGACCGGCCGGGTCGTTACACACGACCCAAAATCTAACTAATCGTGATGGCATCTAACCCAACCCGCTAGGTAAGCCGATAAACAACAATCCAATTCGAATGAGATCTAGTGAGAAGATAAATGACGAAATAACTGATCTTTTATACAAAAATTCCAAGAATTGGTAGTACAAATCATGAGTTTCTAAGACTTAGAGTTCACAAAGCAGGTGTGAAATAAATACATCATCTGTTCGAAATGTACATAAACAGATTTATAAATCTAAAGTTACCAAGAATAATATGCAGTTATAATCAGAACGCAGGTACATCTCCAATGCCAGCTCCCGCCATACGTAGCAACATCAGCTCCAAAATCTATACGCAAGGTGCAGAAGTGTAGTATGAGTAAAACCGACCCCATGTACTCAATAAGTAACAAACCTAACATTAGGTTGAAAGCAGTGACGAGCTTAGAGAAAACGGTCAGAGTCCAACACCAATAACTAAGAACAACTCGTAATAATATAATAAAAGCAGTACAAGTAATAACTCAAAGATATTATGTTCAACTCGTTCACAGTTACGAAACAAATGAATGCTTTTCAAGTATAATAGTAAAACCCAAATCTTTTACCGAAATCGCTGAAATATGAGTATATCATGCTAATGTGATTTTTCCCAAAACCTTTCAACAACCTATAAGGTATTTTATTACTAGATAGCATGAGGATAGTACTTCTCTATGCCTATATGTAAATATGCATGTCAAGTCATGAAAATCACAATCAGTGTTTTAAAAGGCAATGGTGTAGGGCGAAAGTCTCAAGAGGCGTACGCCCGGGCATTCGGGGCGTACGGCCGGGCGTTTGAGGCATGTTTGTTTTGTGAGACGTAAGCCCTAGAGACATTTTCAAATAAAAATAAATTTTTTTTAATAACTCCTTCATATAATACCCAAATTCTCAAAAGCCAGCTTGGTAATTACTCAAAAGTTTTAACAAGGAACTGAAATGTATTAAATTTAAAAGTCAAACCTTTTTTATTGATTGAAGCCCTAATTCATAGTCTTTCCTAATTCTTTATCTTATTCGCTAGTCTGCTAATATCTCTCAAAAGCAATGAATATTCAATTTTTTTTACAAATACAAAGAGAACTCCATTCTCCTTCATAACAGCAAGTTCAAAGTTCAAATTGCAGCTTAGTCATCTTTTTTGTTCCTCCATATAGAAAACTTTATTCTTTTAGACTCAAGATACTTGTACTTATAAGTAGTGTATACTATATATTTGTAGGCTTACGCCTCAATGAGGCATATGTAAAATGCCTTGCCTTACGCCCACGCCTTTTAAAAACACTAGTCACAATACCTTATAGCATGAGGAAATTCATCTTTATGCCTACATGCCAAGTATGCATGTCAAATATAATGCATCACAGTGATAAACTCATGTACTCACACTCTCAGAGTACTCAAGCTCCCAATATCACATCTCACTCGTCACACTCAATCACTCAGCACACTCAATCACTCGGCACACTCAATCACTCGGCACATTCAATCACTCGGCATTGTACTGTACCTGCGCTCACTACTGGAATGTCAGACTCCGTAGGGGTGGATCCTGCCCAAGAGCTAATATAAGCCAACATGGCATGCTGCGACGTATAACCTGATCCCATAATGAGTCAATAAAGCCTGTTGCTGCATGCCACCCGATCCTATAAATGAGCTAATAAAACCTGCTGTAACGTGCAACCTGATCCCATAAATGTCACTCACAACTTGGCCCTCAGGCCCCAACTCAGTCATCAATCTCTCCAGTCTAAAGGGCTCACACTTTCGTACCACTCAGCCCAAACAATGATAACATATGATGTAACAATGAATGATGAACAAAGACTGAGATATGATATGCAAATGAAGAATCATGGCTGAGTATATAATTACAGTAGGAGCAGATAACTCAAAACAACAGAAATAGCCTCATTAGGTCTCAACCGAATAAACGCATAGCCTAAACATGATTTCTAACATGATTCACAGCTCATATAATCAAACAAGTAGGGAGAACATGGATGTAACAAGATATAATAGCAAAATAAATCCGGTCATAGTCTAATAGTCAACTAGAATCATGATTTCCCCGGTGCACGCCCACACGCTCGTCACCTAGCATGCGCGTCACCATAATACATCTCTAATGACATAGTTCCTAGGGTTAAATACTCTCAAATCCAAGTTTAGATATGTTACTTATCTCGAACAAGAAAAATCCAATACCGAACAAGCCAAACAATACTCTAGAAATGCCATCCCGAGCGTAACATCCTCCGAACGGCTCGAAACTAACCAAAGCAACTCAAATACATCAAATAATGCATAAGGATACAATCCCATATGATAAAGGTCGAATCTTTACACATTTACTCAAAGTCAACCAAAAAGTCAAATTCGGGCTCGCACCTCGAAACCCAACAATACTCATAAAATTCGACAACTCATTCAATTACGAGTCTAACCATACTAATTTCATCCAATTCCATCTCATAATCGATATTCAAAACTCATGTATTCACTTTAGAAAGGTTTTTGATAAAAATCACTAATTCTCCAATCCAAATATGGATTAATTCAAAAATGAACTTCTCTAATCATATTAAAACACAATACAATGTAGTTAGGTACTGACCCCCATGAAAAGTCGAGAAGAACTCCTCAAAAATCACCTCAATCAGAGCTTTAGAACTCAAGATATGCTCAAAATACCAAAAGAACGCAGTCTGATTTTTTATACGCAAGGCTTTTTTGCTTTTGCGAAAAACATCCGTACCTGCGCATTTCTAGCTGTCATTTCCGATTTTACGAACCATATGTCGCACCTGCGGGGTCACAGATGCGGACCCAACTTCACATATGCGAAGCACCAGCACCAACTCTCTTCTCCGACACTAAATGAGCATAACTCTCTCATACGATATCCAAATTCGACGATTCTTTTTGTTATGGCTCCGTAATTATGATACGGATCTAATGCTTCAATAAAAACAGAAATTAGAGATCATTTGCTTAATGTGGTACCATTTATGCTTGAAGAAATGACGTCGAAACATAAAAACGAGCGCAACACACCCCAAACCTATCCGAAACTCACCCGAGCCCCTCGGGACCCCGCCCGAACATACCAAAAAGAACCATAACATAAAACAGACTTACTCGAGTCCTCAAATCATGCATAAAAACATCAAAACCATGAATCGCACCTCAAATCGAACTTAATGAACTTTTGAACTTTCAACTTCCAAAACTCGTGCCGAACCATATCAAATCAACTCGGAATGACCTCAAATTTTGCACACAAGTCCCAAATGACATAAAGAATCTATTCCAATTCCCGGAACCGCAGTCCGAATCCGCTATCATTAAAGACAACTCCCGGTCAAACTTATGAACATTCAAAACCTTCAAATTGCCATTTTTCGGCAAATAGTGCCGAAACCTTCTAGAAATATCTAAATGCAAATCCGGGCATACGTCCAAATACAAAATCCCCATACGGGCCTAACGGAACCATCAAAACTCCGGTCCGGATCAAATACACAAAAGTCAAACTTGGTCAACTCTTCCGACTTTAAGCTTCCTAGTTGAGAATCATTCTTCCAAATCAATCCCGAATCACCTGAAAACTAAAACCGACGATTCACATAAGTCATAATACATCATATGAATCTACTCAAGACTTCAAATAGCTGAACGGAATGCAAATGCTCAAAATGACCGGTTGGGACGTTTCATTCTCCCCCACGTAAACATATGTTTGTCCTCGAATGTGCTAAGAGTTGTTCCAAAGCCATTAATTCACTGTGTAACCTTACCATACACATACCCGGGGGTGATCCCATGTCACCTCGATCTGTATAAGTCCGTCAACTCAACCTAACCGAAGACTCTTCCTTCAACCTTAGCCCATAAACCTTGGAACCCAATTTCCAACATCCATAATTCCTTACAAGACCCGAATCTCGTATCTACACACTGTATAAGTCCAAACAACCTGTATCAAGCCATAACCATAACCCATGATGTAATCACATGATATACCACATAACTCGCATACTTGTAGCAATAGTTTCCGATCATTAGTAGCTGCTCAAAACAAACCCGATACCAGTAATAAACCTCATATCAAATAATACCTTGTTCAAAAGCTTTGTACACTACCGATGATGAAAGAAACACGCAGAAACTCATAACCACTCATCAGATCAACAAGTCATGGAGCTCTCTCTCTCGTCCGACAAGAACCAAAGCCAAATTCTAAGTCGACTTCCTATATTATTCTTCCAAACATACCTTAATGAAATTCGATAGTATCCATTCTAGGCCCAGTGACCATATCTCATCAAACACAACTATTCTATTGACATGCCACACCAATACAACCTAAAGCCACAACCGTGCAATCTGTGCACTAATAAGCAACAATTTAAACGCACCCAAAAATAGAAAATGACTCAAATGAATGAACCATCCCGCAAGTTCAATAGATACCACCACAAGCGCAATGCTAAGAACCCATATACATAATAGAACCAAGACACATGGATCTAACACAAAGGATTATAACCTCGCTGCAATGCGTGACCCATCCAAATACCGGTCCATATGAACTACCTCAAGCCACAATGCTCAAAATTAACAACCACACGCAATTCGACATCAAGTACACGAATTGCATGACCATAACCATGAAAAAGCGAATAACACTATATACCACATCCTGATAAGACCATAACCAAGGCACAATCAACCATTCAACACCCCAACAACCATCTTGCTAGAATTCCGCTACAAGGCCCAAACAGAAACGCATCATGTGTGGATATAACCAACAAATCACAACCCCTCATAGCATAGAAGAGTAACATATAGAACATATCAGGACACGAACAATCTCAACTCTAATCGAATGCCACACCCCTCAACACTAACAGTTCTGAGTTAACAAATCCGACCAGTTGTAGAATACACATCCTCATTGGGCCTACCAATGGGCCCTCAAATCAGCTCCGGTCATCCCCAAATGGACAAATAGCCCTCCAAAGGTCCACAATGACCTAACCATAACATGTACCAATCTAGATAACTTTGGCCACATCTTCACAGTCCTCAACCCGAAAACAATCAGCTTCTAAGAACTCCTAGTCTCCAAATCCATAGAACACATGAATCACCATAGCCGATCCCAACTCCACCACTCGAATGACTAACACATCTCTCATACACAATCAAACCACGAGAAATACTTCCATAATTCTTCCATGCCACATAGCAAAATCTAAACATCAGCAGTCGATTAACTAGGCGAGTACCGCAATACCAATGAAGCATCTGTAAGTCAAAACATAGTGTGCCTTCTAAAATGCGCACCCTTCTAAGGCAATACCAAGTAGTAATAATATTCATCTAATCATCTGACACCATCCATGCTATCCAAAATTCATGACCTTTCCTCCAAATCTGAACCGCTACCTTATACATGCAAATTTCAATCCCACAGGACGCACCACATCTATCATACCATCATGTGAAAAGTAGAAGAATCTCATTATCAACTCTGAGTCACAAGCAGATTACATACTCGATTATCTAGAAATCGTCCACCTGATCCTATTCAGGAGAAAATCACAACGCACAACAAACTCCCCATGCTTGTAGAAAATATCCACCCCAAGCCTTGGTAGAAGTCATCGAGAACTCTACGAGACCCATTTGCACATAACCAAGCCATAAAAACTAAATTCCTCAAACCCATCCAAGTCATGCAGGTCGCCAAGCCTACGAATATTGCCACAAAACACCTGTAGAGGCTCACCACATCATAAAAACCCAAGGAATCGATCATATTCATTACCGTGCTGATCCAACCTACTACCAAGCTATCATATTTCTCCGAGTTCCTTCCGAATTACCTTCAAGTTGACACTTCTCCTTTCTAGAACACCACGATCCTTACCCAAAGCTCACCACAAGAGATCCTAGCATAAAACCACCTCACCCTAAATCCCATAAATCACTGTATTCCCTCTTAAGCACCCCAAAAGTACCACAACCGAGACACCCACTCTGAGGAGACCTTCTGTGAATCTAAAGATTTTTCCTTAACCTCTCTGATATTGAAATATAGAATCCATAATGATACAGAAATACTGAGAGTACCGACACCATCCAATGCAAATCTCAAATCTTGCCATATACAAATAAACATTCTCAAATTCCACATATGAATCTTGAACTCTATAGAACCTTCTGGAGACTTATACACCCCATTAAAATCTCAAATATATCGCCCAAAATGAGACGAACGACCTGTGCCCCATTAGCACACCAACGTACAAAGGAGCAATCCACACCTCTAAGCAACCTAGCGAATCCCCTTTTCATAGTACATTACATCTATCACGAACAACAACCCTAAACCACTCCCAAGAATTCCATATATCCATAAGGTGTAATACGTCATGCATCTAGAAATTTCCTTGCTTAAGTCATCCTTAAAACCAACATCTGCAAGTCATAACCGATCCACAAGTATGCTTCAGACCGAAACTAGTACAACACGTAACTATGAAATCTAATCGTCGATAGCAGACTCCCTCACTCGGCTCAAAGCCATAGAACAAAATATCCGATGACTCACAATATCCATACTCTATTACTGCCATAATCCCGCACCGAAATTCAAATAAATCCTTCATAAGCTCATGCAACATAAACCATATAATACTTCAAATCATCTGCTAATCTCGCATTCATCCTCGTAACGGTCAAGTCAACTTTCTCAACCGATCTAAACTCAAATCGCAACATATATAACCCATAGATAGAAAGAAACTCTCCAGACAATATCATAAGGATCACACATCTGTAGACCACCCCGCAGGAGATAACCCACCTGCTTAGCCTCAAACTGGCATCTCTCTATACCCTTTCATGGCCACAACCACTATACAATCACTGCATCTTCTTGAGTCTGAACTCGTGAACAAGACATGAGAATCCACTTTATTGCACAAATGAACAACATGAAAGAATCCCTCAAAACACTCATAACTCAAGACTGTATAACACATCCACAGAAATTGAGCATTCATAGTCCTTTCAATTCCCAAGCAAAATCTTCCTGTCATATCAAAACCATATGAACATATCCCGCAGTCACAACATAATCATCATATAGTCATCCTTACTCACTGAGCCATCAATCCCACTCATGGGGACACAACCAGACATATAATTCCAAAAGCACAGGCTCATACACTTGGAACCACCAAGCCCAAGCTACAATCAAAACCCGACCTCAAGTCCTCAAGACTGGCCTGCCATCAAAGCACATAAAAACACATCTCGCACCTCCTCCTTGGAAATCACAAGCCGTCGATGCACAACTGATATCGAGCACTCATATATGCATATGAGTGAGTGGAAGGAACTCAAAGCGGTACGCTTCAAGCTAAATGAATACCACACGATAAGGAATGAAAGATGGGAAGTTTATCCTAGATGCCCTGTAGCCTCTCGAAGATAGGTATAGACGTCATCATACCGATCTGCAAGACTCTACTAGACATTTTCTCATGACTCATAGAACCTGTGAACCTAAAGCTCTGATACCAACTTGTCACGATCCAAAATCCAACTAGTCGTGATGGCACCTAACCCAACCTGCTATGTAAGCCAATTGATAACAATCTGAATCGAATGAGATTTACTAATAAAATAAATAATGAAATAACTGATCTTTTATACAAAAATCCCAAGGATTGGTAGTACAAATCATGAGCTTCTACTTAGAGTTTACAAAGCTAGTATGAAATAAATACAACATCTGTTCGAAATATACATAAACAGATTTATAAATCTAAAGCTACCAAGAAGAAGAGGCAGCTATAACCGGAATGCAGGTACATGTCCAATGTCAGCTCCCGCCATACGCAGCAACATCAACTCCAAAATCCGCATGCAAGGTGCAGAAGTGTAGTATGAGTATAACCGATCCTATGTACTCAATAAGTAACAAACCTAACCTTAGGTTGAAAGTAGTGACGAGCTCAGAGAAAGTAGTCACAATCCAATACAAATAGCCAAGAACAACTCGTAATAATATAATTAAAGCAATACCAGTAATAACTCAAAGATATTATGCTCAATTCATTCACTGTTACGGAAAATAGGCATGCTTTTCAGGTATAATAGTAAAACCCAAATCTTTTATCGAAATCACCAAAATATGAGTTTATAAGGAAACTGCAATTTTTCCCAAAACCTTTCAACAACTGATAAGGTATTTTATTATCAGATACAATGAGGAAAATACATCTCTATGCCTACATGTCAATATGCATATCGAGTCATGAATGTCATAATACCTTATAGCATGAAGAAATGCATCTTTATGCCTATATTCCAAGTATGGATGTCAATTGTAATACATCACTGTGATAAACTCAGGTACTCACACTCTCAGAGTAATCAATCTCATAGTCTCAAACTCCCACTCATCACACTCAATCACTCGACACACTTAATCACTCGGCACTATACAGTACTTGCGCTCACTGCTGGTATGTCAGAGTTTGGAGGGGCAGATCCTGCCCAAGCACTAATGTAAGCCAACTAGCATGCTGTAGCGTACAACCCGATCCCATAATGAGTCAATAAAGCATACTGCGGCGTGCAGCCTGATCCCATAAATGAGTCAATAAAGCCTGCTGCGGCATGTAGCCCGATCCTATAAACGTCACTCACAACTCGGCCCTCAGGCCCTAACTCAGTCATCAATCTCTCCAGTCTCAAGGGCTCACACTCTCGTACCACTCAGCCCAAACAATGATAACATGTGATGTAACAATGAATGATGAACAAAGACTAATCTATGATATGCCAATGAAGAATCATGACTGAGTATATAATTACAGTTAGAGTAGATAACTCAAAACAATAGAGATTGCCTCATTAGGTCTCAACCGAATAAACACATAGCCTAAACATGATTTCTAACATGATTCACAACTCATATAATCAAACAAGTAGGGATAACATGGATGTAACAAGATATAACAGCAAAACAAGTCCAAACATTGTCTAATAGTCAACTAGAATCATGATTTCCCCGATGCTCGCCCACACGCTCGTCACCTAGCATGTGTGTCACCTCAATACATCTCTTATGACATAGTTCCCAGGGTTAAATACACTCAAATCTAAATTTAGATATGTTACTTACCTCGAACAAGCCAAATCCAATACTGAGCAAGCTAAACAATAGTCTAAAAATGCCATCCCACACGTAAGAACCTCCAAACGGCTCGAAACTAACCAAAATCAACTCAAATACATCAAATAATGCCTAAAGATACAATTTCAAATGATAAAGGTTGAATCTTTACACATTTCTCAAAGTCAACCAAAACGTTAAACCCAAGCCCGCACCTCAGAACCCAAAAAACGTCACAACATCCGACAACCCATTCAATTACGAGTCCAAACATACTAATTTCATCTAATTCCGACTCCGAATCGATATTCAAAACTCAATTATTCACTTTAGAAAAGTTTTTGATAAAATCCCCCAATCCTCCAATAAAAATATGGATTAATTCAAAAATAAAATTCTGTAATCATATTAAAGTACAAAAATTATAGATATATACTGATCCTCCATGAAAAGATGAGAAGAACACCGTGAATCTCACCTCAATCGGAGCTCTAGAACTCAAGATATGCTCAAAATACCAAAAGAACGCAGTCCGATTTTTTTATGCACCGAGATGTTTGCTTTTGCGAAAAAAAATCCGCACCTGCATATTTCCAGCTGTCATTTCTGGATTTATGGACCATATTTTGTACCTGCAGGGTCGTAGATGCGGACCCAACTTCGCACCCGCGAAGCACCATCACCATCTCTCTTCTCCAACACTGAAATAATCATAACTCCCTCATACGATGTCCAAATTCGACGATTCTTTTTGCTATGACTTCGTAATTAAGATACGGATCCAATGCTTCAATATAAACAGAAATTGGAGCTCTGTTGCTTAATTTGGTTCCATTTATGCTTGAAGAAACGACGTCGAAACATCAAAAACGAGTGCAACACAACACAAACCTATTTGAAACTCACCCGAGCCCCTCGGGACCCCGCCCGAACATACCAACAAGTCCCATAACATAAAGCGGACTTACTCGAGGCCTCAAATCATGGATAAAAATATCAAAACTATGAATCACACCTTAAATCAAAGTTAATAAACTTTTGAACTTTCAACTTTCAAAACTCGTGCCCAACCATATTAAATCAACTCGGAATTACCTCAAATTTTGAACACAAGTCCCAAATGAAATAAAGAAGCTATTTCAATTCCCAGAATCATAATCCGAACCCGATATCATTAAACAACTCCGGGTAAAACTTATAAACATTCCAAACCTTCAAATTGCCAATTTTCGCCAAATAGTATCGAAACCTTCTAGAAATATCCAAATGCAAATCCGGGTATTACGCCCAAGTCCAAAATCACTATCCGGACCTAACAAAACCATCAAAACTCCAGTTTGGGGTCAAATGTACAAAAGTCAAACTTGGTCAACTCTTCCGACTTTAATCTTCCTAGTTGAGAATTATTTTTCCAAATCAATCCCAAATCACCTAAAAAGCAAAACCGACGATTCACACAAGTTATAATACATCATATGAAGCTACTCAAGACTTCACATAGCTGAGCGGAATGTAAATGCTCAAAACGACTGATTGGGTCGTTACACTTTTGGCTTAAAGGGGACCATATTGAGCAAACGATTTTTGATTTGTGATTGGATTGAACCATTAGATCCATATTGTAATTACAGAGCCATAGCAACAAGAATCGTTGAATTATGAGGTCTACAAAAGAGTTATGCCCATTTCCGTGTCGAAACAGATTGCTGGTTTCTGGTGCGAGCTTTTGTTCATCGCGAATGCGAGAGAGGTCTCGCGAATGTGAAGAAGGAAATTTGGACTGACTGGTCAACGTGAAAATTTGCTCTTTGTGAACATGAAGGTGTCCCGCGAAGGCGATGAACAAAAATCATCTGGATAGTGTTTTAAACCAGGTATTTTAGTATTTTGAGCATATCTCGAGTTTTAGAGCTCCGTTTTAGGTGATTTATGCGGCGTTGTTCTCGTATCAACAATGGGGTAAATATTTGACCTTTATTTTTATATTTTTCCATGATTATTTCCGTTGATTATTATTTTTATCCGTATTTAAACTGGGTTTTTGAGCCCCAAAATTAAGAAATAGTAAATCCTTGATTTGAGGGTCAATTCATGGATGAAATTGGATGCTTTTCTGGATATATACTATATAAGTTAAGGGTAATATTTATTTTTGATAACTTTTGAAAGCTGGACACGTGGGCCCGGGGATTGACCTTGTTGACTTTTTGAGTGGAGTTGAGAATTGTTACAAATTGTTAAATTACGAGTATTGGAGTATATTTTGATTGGTTGGAATGTTGTTTGATTAGTTTCGGATCTTTTGGCATTGGTTTGAAGAGTTAGAGATGTGTTGGGGCCGGTTATCTGATTTTGGAGTGAGGTAAGTCTCATCTCTAACCTTGTAAGCTGGAATTTACCTCATAGGTATTATACTTGCTATGTGCTACATGTTGTGGGGGCTACACACGTATGAGGTGAAGGGTGTTCATGCGTATAATAGAATTCATGATTAGGTTCGGGTAGACTTAGACTCACGCCATGCTTTTATTGTAATATTTGAGTTATTCCTACATGTTTAGTTGTATTAATATACAATCTGCCTGAGACTAGACTTGTGCAAAGTATCGAACTTAGATTTGTGATATATGGTGAGCTACTTGATTAGCAGTAGAGATTGCACTTCCTTTTACGGATTTTCCTCGAGTTGTACGTATTTGTACAAAACATTATTGAATTTCACAACTTACACATACATTCGTGGGTAGGGCCAGTGACCCGTTAAGTCTTCACTATTCCTATAGGATCGGGCGAAACGCCTCAGCCGTATCATTATGGGATCGGGCCGTTCGCCTCGGCAATATTATGAGATGCATCTGTGGTTCCTGCCGGTCGACCATCAGCAGTGTACACAATTATGGGATCGGGTCGTACGCCACCGGAAGAATGCGTGCCTTTACCCTTATGGGATCGGGCCGCTCGCCTTGGCTAAATCGTGAAAAATAATTGATGAGGAGTCAACGTACTTATGAGTTTTCCTGACTTGATATGTGACCGTTAATGTCCTGTTAACCATTACGTATTCCATTTGAGGAGGTATCTGGTGATTAAGGACTTTGTGCCACTGTTCAGTTGTAGACCATATTATTTGCCTATATATGTTCTTACAGTTTACTTACCATGTTTCATACTTGTCTACCTTATTATATTTGATTTATTGTACCACTAGCAAGTGTCAATGTCGAACCCTCGTCACTACCTTTTCGGAATTAGGCTAGATACTTACTGGGTACACGTTGATTTACGTATTCACGCTACACTTCTACACTGAATGTGCAGGTACTAGGGCATGTATATTAGGTGGTCATCTTGGCGCATTGGCGCAGCTGCTGAGGGGACTTTATGTTGAGCTGCATTTCATGCTATGATTCACAGCACACAGAGTCTCCATCTTGTTTATTTATTTTATCATGTCTAATTCACATTTCCTGACATATGTTGTAGTAGTGTTGTATTATTCTAGTAGATGTTCATGCACTTGTAACACCGGGTATTGGGGGTTCCTAGTGGATGTTCATTATTGTAGTTCATGTTATTATTATCACTTCACTTTATGATTTATTTATTTTCGGAAATTTGATGAAGAAAAGCACAAGTTTCTATGAGTGCTAGATTTTATTCTATTTATTTAACAAAATTCCAGATTTTAAAAATTAAAATGGATTATCTAGTGGAGGTTCACGCGTTGGCTTGCCTAGCAATATAGTTGGGCTTGGGCATATGTCCGGATTTGCATTTGGAAGTTCCTAGGATGTTTTGGTGCTATTTGCCGAAAGCTGGCAATTTGGAGGTTTGGATAATTCTCAAGTTTGATAGGGGTTTGACTTTGATGATATCGGTTTTGGATTATGGTTTCCAAAGTTGAAATATGTTCGTTTTTCATTTGAGACTTGTGTGCAAAGTTTGGATGTAATCCATATTAGTCAGGCTTGAATCAAACGCATGGTTCGGAGTTGGAAGTTAATGAACTTAAGAGAAATTTAACATGTGTTTTGGTCGTCAATTTTTGGTTTTAATGTTAGTTGTGGTGTTTTGAGCATCCAAGAAAGTTTGGACAAGGTATTGGGAATTGTTGGTGTGATTGAATGGGTTCCCGGGGTTCGGGTATGTTTCTGAGTGATTTCGGGTCATTTCCTATTGGATTGGATTGCCGGTTTTTCAGATGAGTAGAAGTGCTTCGCGATCGTAGAGCTTGTCTCGTGATTGTGGAGAAAAGGAAGCTGGCAGGAGGATTTTTCCTCTTCATGTTCGCATAGGAGGTATCACGTTCATGGAGAGAAAGGAGCAGAAGCATCTTGTTCGCTTGCATGGGACGTGTTCGCGAAGGAGTGATGCCAGAAGGAAGGAATGCCTTCGTGTTCGCGGAGCTAGGCTCGCGTTCGTGTAGGATCAGCAGATCGGGCATCACATTGTAGAGGGGGGTCTTCACGTTCGCGAAGAAGGGCATCAACTGGGCAGTCATTTTGGCCTTCGCGATCGTGAAGTGGGTCCCGCGATCACATTGGGTATAACTAGGCAGTGTGTTAAATGATATAATTTCGGGATTTTGCCCATTCACTCATATTTTAAACCCTAAACTTCGAGAGATGGTGATTTTGTGGGGAAAATTCGCTACTACATTGGAGGTAAGCAACTTTTACTTGAATTTGACTTTATAACTTAATTTCCCATGAATTTCTACACCTAAAATAAGGATGTTTAAAGGAAAATTTTGGATTTTTGTCTAAACCTTAAGAGGGTGTAATTTGGGGATTATAAGGTCAATTTGGACTTGGATTTGAAATCTAATCACATATTGGACTCGTGGGGTTATGGGTAGTCGGGATCTACCCCTTGACCTAATTTTGATCATGTAGGCTCGGATTGACTTTTATTGACTTTTGAGAATTTGTGTAAAAATCGACACTTTATTATTTGGGATTGTTTCCTATGGTTTTATTTGATGTTATTGAGCGTTAGTTTTGCAAGATTTGAGTCTTTTGGAGTTGAATTTGGAGGTTTAGTTGATTTTGCTTGATTTGAGGTTGGCGGACGGAGGTAAGTCTCTTATCTATCCTCGTAAGAGGAAATTAACCCCATAGGTGATTTAATTGTTACTTGATTCATGATTTAGGAGCCACGTAAATACGAGGTGACGAGCGTATATGTGTAGCTAGGTTTTGACCGTATCCGGTATTGTTGACTTGAGTCATGACTTTATTGAATTATGTGAAGTTATTATTCATGTTCAAATTGATTCTACGATTATGTGAGAATTCATATTCATGTGGCTAGGGCCATGACTTGTTGATTTGACATGAGGGTTGATTTGCTATCTCGGGTTTTATTATAAATTCAAAATTATATATTTTCCTTATTTGCTCCTTGATTTCTGATAGTTTTTATGTCCTAATTAATTCATGATAATAATGTGATTAAGCTAGAACATGTTAAATAGCTTATTGAGCCGCTGCAATAAATTGAGTTACATAATTTTCCATAGCCATCCTTATCCATTTGAGTTTTTTTCCATATTCTTATTATCATGTCTTGTACCATTCTTTTATATTATGTTCTTCACATATGCATGAGTGGAAAAGTGGTTGTTTAGGAAAGTGGAGGATTTTGGCACTACGAGTACTTGAGTGGATATTGGTACTGATTATTGAATTGATAATGTTATAATTTGGATCGTATTATGTACCGCAACGATTGATTGATGATCATTAAATCTAAAATGATCGGCTCTTGGATTATGGATCCGTCCCTCTAAAGTCAGGTGATTACCCATATTACCTTGGGCCCTGTGAGCATATGCACCCGTAATATTTTTGGTGCTTGTTGGATACGTGGCCTGTGTCAAGCACATGGATTTGTGCTGTGAGTTATTGTGAAAGGGATCTTGAGCATGCATATGTATATTTGCTTAGACTCATGCTATGAATTGATGAAGGTATTGTTGACTGGCATCATGTTTTCGAGGTTTTATACTTGTTGATAATATCATATCTAGTTTCATGTCGGATTATCTCTCATCTGTTTATTTGAATGCTAGTGATTGTCGGAGTCGACCCCTCGCCACTGCTTCTTCGAGGCTTGACTTGTTATTTATCGGGTACCGTGGTTTGTACTCATACTAGACTTTTGCACATTATGTGCAAGTTTTGAGGCTGGTGTGAGTGGTATTCATCCGGTACAATAGGTGGATTCATGGATACTTCGTGATGAGCTGCTCTACTTGATCGATTCGCAGCACATGAAGTCCTCCTCCCTACTTTTCTCTTATGTCTATCTACTTTATTAAGACAGACAATGTATTCAGATGGTTTCTCATACTCTTATTAGATGCTTGTGATGATTGTGAGATCTGGGTTTGGGCAGTATTGGCAGTTGTGGTCGCATTTAGACCCTGGCTTAGATAGTTTATCTATGAATATCATACTTGAAATTATTCTGTTTCCTTATTATATTGAGTATTCTATTAAGATTGATTAATCGACTTTAGCATTATGTTTGTTATTGTGTTGGCTTGCTTAGTGAGCGGGTTAGGCGTTATCACGACCTTTGGTAGGATTTCAGGTCGCGATAAGTTAATATTAGAGCCCTACGTTTTAAGGGTCTCACAAATCACAAGCAGGCTTAGCAGAGTCTGGCAGATCAATAAGAGACATCTGTACTTATCTTCGAGAGGCTATAGGGTATTAGGAAACTTCCTTTTTCTTGTGATTCCTCATCGTGCATTGATTATTGACATGAGTCTAAATCCTTCTACACTATTCTCTCACAGATTATGGGGATTCACGCATATGGAGCAATTGAGGATGCAGTGGCAGTACCACCGGTTGCGACCAGGAGAAGCAGAGGTCGGGGTAGGGACAAAGCCCCTACTAGATGTTGTAGTGTTACAGCTAGAGGTAGAGCATCTATCGGGGCCCGTGGCCATGCCAGGGTAGTTGCAGCGAACCCACCTGTGGAGCAGGGGGAGGAGAAGATCATAGACGAGCATATTGAGCCTTTAGCGCACACCCAACAGCCAAAGGGTTTCATTTCTGCACCTATACTTCAGGAGGCTAGGGCCAAGATGGTCAGTTTCATCGATGCATTCACCCATGCCGAGGTGGTTCCAGTTGCTCCACCCACATCTTAGGCAGGAGGGGTAGCTCTGACCCCGGTCACTCGTACTCAAGAGCAGCCGAATGTAGCAGCTAGACCTGAGACCTTGCTTGCCATGTCTATTGATGAGTATAAGAGATTATAGAGATTTCAGATGTTGTTTCCTCCACATTTGAGGGCAATGATTTAAAGGATGCCCAGGACTTTCTAGACAGGTGCCATCAGATGCCACTAGGGCTGCTTATCGGGCAGATCAGGTGGATATTCTCATTTAAATATTTGGCTTATTAGTTATCAGCCTTTAAATGTACTAATCCGCTAGCCAACCGATAAGATATCGACAGTTTAGTATCGGGTTAGCAATTATCAGATGGTTATCAGGCGGTTTATGGACTAAAAATATATATTTCTCTAAATAAATATCAAAATTTGGCAATTATATCGCTTTATCATTAACTCCCGAAATTTAGCAAAACTCAAAAGTATACAAATAAGGGAAGCTACAATAGTACAATTCTAATTTATAGCGCATCCAAACGAATCAAAAGTTACTGGAAATGCAAAATGAAGATAACAAGTTAAACTCATAAAACTAGTTATGACTGATTGTACTCTTCGATCTTTTCCCACTATTTTGTCTTAATTCCAACTGATTCGACTCTCCAATCATAAAGTAGCATCTCCCCTCTTTAAAGTACTACAAAGTAGTTATGGTAAAATGCTACAAACTAGTTTGATACTCGGGCCTCTTAGTCACCTACCCCTTTTTAAACTTGAATTGCAAATTGACCTTCAAATTTTAATTATTGCAAGATTGACCTTCTTGCTTAATTAATGCTTAAATGAGATTTGCGTTAATTATAAAGTAAACGAGGAAAGTTCAGACTTTATCCCTAATATTTCACTTATTATAGTTTGGCCTCAACCTATATAAATGTAATATTTCTAAAATTTAAAAAATAGAAAACCCAAAATCCCCAACCGATTCCCGCCGTTTTAGCACTTCCCAATCTCATTTCCCTGGCCGAATCCTCCATTGCAACTTGTTTTTCTTCCATTCCTCACATAGGGGTCGTCTCCCTTAGTCGCCTTTCCTCTTAAAGCCTCATTCTTTTAATTTATCGATTACGGAGAGGAAGCACGAAGTTTTAGATCTATTGATTTGGGGATGAAATTGGCAGTACATTGGATTGATAATTTATATTAGGTGGTATATTGTGTAATTCCTTCGTCTGGTAAGTGTTTGCATCTCATATTCTTCATCATTGTTCATTTGGGTTTCTACAGATTTTCTATGCACAGTACTCGACCGCTAGAGTATAATAGACCACTGATTCACAATAGACTTATGGGAGATTATATATTAGTATGCGGTCTTTATTCTGGTGAATGGGTTAAGGGGCCGAATAGTTGGAATTGGAACTCCTATACAAAGGTTACAATACATATCAGTATACGCAGCAATTGTACATATTCCTTCTTCCACCAAAAAAATGGCAAAAATAAATGTTTCATCTACAAGGAACTTGGCCACAAGACTTTGTTACGACAACATATACGAGTCTATTTACAACCACTGGTTTAAATAATTAATTTAATGTCCAATGTGAATAAGTGATGGAAACCAACGTGCAAATGACTTGTCTAATTAATTGAAATCCATCGAATAAGCCTATTCAAAGCATCAAATTAATTTTGGAAACTCTCATTAGTCATGTCATTTACGAGAAGGCATATGAAAAAGAACCATTTAGAAAAATCTGTCTATAAATATCGTAGATATGATCCAAAATTATTCATATTTCTTCTAAGTAAACTAAAACAAACAGACAGCCAAATCACTTAACAATGAAATGTCTCTGAGGCCAAGGCCAAGCATGGACGCAATCTTCATCAGGGAGTCACTAGATAGGCTTATCCGAGAGATCCAAGAAGACAGGGTTAGACAAGAGAGCAACATTCACTAATTATTTTTCTGCCTTGTACGGAAAAATGTATGCTACTATGAAGGGAGATAATAAATAAAATTATTTATTTTACTTGTTGTCTTTTAGTTCCTAATTTATTTTTCTGCCTTGTTTTATTTTTCCCATTTGAGAATACTAACCTGAAAAAAAAAAATCAAAATAGAATAAAGAGGTTTCAATCAAAATATATAACTTAGGGGATATAAAATTTTTAAATTCAGAATGTTTGAATTTTTCGCCAATGAATTTCAAAAATTTCACGTGAATTTTTAAAGAAACCTACAGTCTATACTCTACCTTAATGGTGGTCTATAATTCCATTGTTAATGTAAATCAATAGATGGTCGAACATTCTCCACAAATAGTCGAAGTGTTAAAATAACTTAAACTTACCCCTTTATCTACTTAAGTTAAAGAATCAAGAACTGTATATCAATCATATTGAATAGGAATATGGTTGGTCATCGATTATTAGTTATTCATTAGTGTAAAATAGTAATTTAGTTACATTAATACAAATATGATAATTGTTTGTGAATAACCTAAAATTGTACTTATTCATCATTATTGGGTAATTGCACACTTTGAATTGGATTAAATGTAATAGTATTAAGTATCAATTATATCGGTAACTACCTAAGCCGATAATTGGTTAACACAACTATCATTATATAGCCAATGTCCATTATTTTAACATAATGCTAAGGCAATATATGCAATTTGATGACTGACTACCTATTATAATCGTTTAGAACATCACTTAATATCAACACATGGTGATAGTATAGCCCAATATTTATTTTACACCACTCATCCACTTAGAGTTATTAATTCTTGACATCACTTCACTATACAATACTCTTATACTTAGAGATCTTGCTTGTTGATATACTACATGTTGTACAATGACCAACTATTAATGGTATGAAATATACTGTCTATTCTAGTAACTTTAAATATTTCTTGATGATTCATAAGTTGTTTACAATATATAAAATAAAAAAAACCAAGGTCGAACATAGTGTAATCATTATTTTGGTGAATTTTCGACCATGAGTTTAACTCGACCACATTAAGAGTGGAGGATACAACCTAAAGTTGACACTCGACCATTAAGGATGTATATTGATTTAGGTTGAATATTAAGGGTTAAGGTTCAAGGTTAGGGTTCATGATTTAGGGTTAGGGTTCAGGGTTTATAGACCATTAAAAAGGTTTATTGGCGACTAGTGGTTGGTGGAAGATAAAACGTGATGTTAATGAATTAAAATATATTCACGTGGCCTATCTTTAATCAAAACTTTTTGACTCATTTAAAATTACCCATCCGAAAGGCCATCTAAAAACCAAATTTACTCACATTTCAAGTCCAATTTTTTACTTTCGAATAAGCATCATTCAAATAACTAAAACAGATGAGTCAAGTATCGAGTGTGTCATTTGGGTCGAGAAAACACTGTCATTGAGCATTGTTGCCAGCCAGTTAATAGCTACAACTCCGGTGAATATGGGTAGGCTATTCTCAAAATGTTCGAAACCTAATGTAAGAAAAATTTAACATTTTCAGCTTTTTGTTTAGTTTAGGATTTCAAGTTTAGTGATTAACAAAATTTTTCGATTTCGTTGGATAGGGTAAAAGATAACAATTTTGGAAATGGGACGATGATTTTCTAGATCCAAGGATTGCTGACCTTATTAGTAGTTTGAAGTATGAAAAGGACACTTTTAAGTGTGAAAGAATAGTTCTGCAAATAAAGGTGGCTGAACTTGAAAATATTTTAGCAATGGATGTTCATGTAGAAGATGATGCTGATGAAAGAATTGAACTATAGGCAAGACATATTCCTGTAGAATATTATGTGAGAGGGATGTTTAAGATGAACGAAATGAGTCTGAATAAGTGAATTATGCTCTTGTGCGTTTGTTGTCGAATTCGTGAAAGCTTGGGTGATAAAATGAGAAGAAATATTGGGTTGTTGATAGGATTAGTTTAATTTTTCTAAGTTTCCTTTGTTGGAAGTGTTTTGGATCATTTAATGTTCTACTAAATAAAGGAATTTAAACAATTTGTTTGGTAATGTAATATTTGATAAAGTTATTAGACGCGAGTTTGAGCCTATTATGCAACTAATTAACTAGTTTATTGATGTATCCAGCGTCTATTACACAACCAAGCAACTATTTTATTACTAGACACATTGTCTATTATGCAATCTCTAGCTTGTTATAATACAAAAAGGAAGTGCATCGAAATATAAATTACAGCAACAACAATTAATAGACAAAAAGGTAGTTTTATTACATAAAGGTAGATCCAAATATCACAAATTATAACTAGTTCACCAAATAATGTTTTGTCTCATGACCAATTTAAACACATGAATTGATGGAACATCCTAGTTACCTTCACTTGCTCCATCTGTTTCACTTTCCAACTCATCTTCATCATCTTCAGCTTGTTCATCATTATTTTAGCAACTGATTTGTTCTTCACTACATGCAAATATGCAATATCATATTTAATAATTTGAAACTTACGATCGGAATAAGAAAAACAAGCCCAGTTCAGCAAACAGATATGACCTGATGACAATCGACCATAGGTTTATTAATAAACATTAGGTCGCTAGACTGACAAAAATTTAAAATACAGAGCCCAAAGGTAGTTGAACAAGCGAGTATAACTACCCACTCCATATAAGATATGGTTACACATAACTAGATCGAAATTGCAAATGCACATGTACGAATCCCTCTACATCCCAAATCACTGTTGTGAGAAATGAAAAAATAGAAATTTAGGATTTATTCAAAATTTAAAAGTTCTAAGCAAATATACAATACTTGTTGTGTCTATATAGACGATTAAACCCAAAATCGAAGCTTGATTCTTGTTGGAGGCCGCCAGAAATCATCGTGGTTGAGTGAGAGAGAGAAGAAAGAGAAATTGGCGGAAAAAATGAAGGAAATAAAGGTTTTTCAATATTTAATAGCTGATCTACTAGTTCTAAGAATATTAAAAAGACCCTAACCACTTTAACCCACTCATTTAGCTATTTTCTAAACCAAAAAGAGAATTGAGAAAGAAAATAGGAGGTCGTATGGCTAATTCAAGTTTTGTGAATATCTTTATGACAATTTCTCTCTAGATAGTTTATATACATAAGGGTAGAGAAATATAAAATATAATAATTCTTAACGGGTTAACGGTTTATTCGCTAAGAAAATTGAGTAATTCGCTCCCAAACAAATAATCCGATAGTTATAAAATTTCAATCCGTTCACCAACCGTTAATCCGATAACCCATTACCAGTAAGTCAATAAGATAATTTTGTGGTTCAGTTATCGGTTATGGTTTGATTTTGAACACCCCTAGATGCCACGCAATATGGGCTTGGTAGAGTCCAACGAAGTGGACTTCACTACTTTTCAATTTTGGGGTGCAGCGAGGAGATGGTGGCAGATATATGAGCTGGGTAGGTCAGCTAGTTCAACTCCTCTTATATGGGTTCAATTTTTACATCTATACCTTGAGAGGTACCTTTCACTCACTATGAGGGATGAGTTGAGAGGTCAGTTCGAGCACCTTCAGCAGGGTCATATGTCATTGGCTAAGTATGTGAGATTTATGGAGTTGTTTTGTTATGCATCTGTTTTGATCCCCACCGACGCAGAGAAGGTGAGGAGGTTCATTGAGAGTCTGACCTATAGAATAAGGGTGACTATGGATCAAGAGTCAGATATGGGGACTACCTTTCATCAGCCAGTAGAGATAGCTCGGAGGATCGAGCGTGTTCACAGCCAGGGTTGAGAGGTCATGATAAGGGACAAGAGGCCTCGTCGATCTGGTGGTTTTAGTGGTACCTCCTCTGGAGGTAGAGTTCATATTGTTAGGTACCATCAGGGTAGGCCAGCTCAGTTTACTCAGCATAGGACCCACATTGCTATGTTTCGGTCATCTTTTATTTCTCCAGTTCCGTTTTCCTTCAGTACTCTTCCAGTGAGGTCATATCGTACTCCGTCGGTATAGGGTTCCTCTAGTGGGTATTTAGGTCTTCAAGGGTAGTATCAGTATCATCAACCTTATTCAGCTCGTGGTTGCTATGAGTGTGGAGAACTTAGGCATGTGAGGAAGTATTGCCCCAGACTTATCAAAGGCGCAACTCAGATAGCTAGAGGGGGAGGTCACGTAGTGAAAGGACACCCGATGGGGGGGGGTCAGGTTGGTGGTAGGCAGACCAGTGGGGGACAACCCCGTTGCTATGCTTTTTCGAGGAGACCCGAGGCGATAGCCTCCGATGCTGTGATCACATGTATGGTTCCGATCTGTCATAGATATGCTTCTGTGTGGTTTAATCCAAGATCTACTTATTCTTATGTGTCATCATACATTGATCCTTATTTGGATATGCCTCGTGGTTCTATTGATACTCATGTGCATGTGTCTACACATATTGGTGATTCTATTATGGTGGATCACGTGTATCGGTCTTGTGTGGTCACTATTGGTGGTTATGAGACTAGTGTTGACCTTCTATTGCTTAGTATGGTAGACTTTGATGTGATTTTGGGTATGGACTAGTTATCTACGTATCATGCTATCCTTGATTGTCAAGCTAAGACCGTGACGTTGGCTATGCCGGGGTTAGAGTGGAGAGATTCTCTTGGTCGCACTCTTAGTAGGGCGATTTCATTTATGAAGGCTCAATGGATAGTTGAGAAGGAGTATTTGGCATATTTGGCTTTTGTTTGAGATGTTAGTGTTGATACTCTTACTATAGATTCAACTCTAGTAGCAAGGGAGTATTCAGATATGTTTCCCACAGACCTACCGAACATGCCACCCGATAGAGATATTGATTTTGGTATTGGTTTGGTGTCGGGCATGATAAGTGTGGATTTTAACCACTTATTAGTACCTTCTTGCTATAGTTTTTAGTCCAAGAATTGCTAATTTTCTGTCTCCAAATCTAATGAAGATTGTTGAATTGCAGGTGTGGTGGAGAATGTAAGCTCAATGAAGAAATATATCTCCAAAGGGAGAAGTTCCAGCCAAGTTCAGCAAAGAGAAAAAGTGCGAGGAGAAGTGCGGTCCGCAGAAATCCATCTGCTGCCGTAAAATCAAATACGGTTCGCGGAAGAAGAAATACGGCCGCAGAAGAGGAACTGGAGCTTCAGGTATTTTTGGCAAAAGTGCGGTCCATAGACTATAATGTGCGGTCTCACTTGCTCCACAAAACGGGTTCGTACTGACAAGCCTGAAAGATCAGAGAATATGCAATCAAACAAGTCTGAAGCATCCTCAAATATGACCCGCAGAATTACAAGTGCAGCCGCAGAAGCTGAAGTGCGAGTGCAGACACTAAAGTGCGGCGGCAAAACTGCTCCGACTAAAAGCACCTGCAACATTAACCTAGCAAAGCGCGGAACACAGAAGTTAAAGTGAGGCCGCAGAATCCTCCGAAGGGTATTTTTGTCAAAAATTGGGGAGCACTATAAATAGGTGTGTATCACGTTTTAGGGCATCTTTTCATATTGTAGTAGCAGATGATAGTTATTCTTGTGTATTTGGGGAAACGTTGAGCTACAATTAGAGAGGATCAATTACTTTTCCATTTTATTTTAGCTTTATGTCTTTAATTTCTTCTTCTTTTCATCTTTCTATGTCCATTGCCATGAGTAACTAGATTTTTATATAGGGTTGTGATCTAACCCTAGTGTGTAAATCTTATGGGTGTTTAATATTAATGCTTGCTATTGATTGGATTAGTGTTATTTAGCCTTGTTTATAATTTAAAGTTAGAATTAATGGTTGCAAACATTGATTCATGCCTATTTGGCTTTGTTCTTATTTGAGAAAGAGGAATTTATTCTAGGGAAACTTTTCTAACAAGAAATTAAACTTTCATTTCTACTCATTTGGACTTGAGAGAGCTAATTTGGGCATAATCACTATTTAACCGAGAGTTATTGAGTGAGTACTTGTGTATTGAGAGTCATAATAAACCCCGATCTATCAAGCAAGCATAAATTTACTCTACCTATTAGATCTATACCTAAGTTAAGGTTACAACCCTAGGCTTTTCTCTATTTGATAAAACCTCAAAAACATTTCAATTATTACTTGTTTGATAGCTAGTCAAAATCCTTAGTAGTTTAATTTAGAAAGATTTATACACACTTTTGTTTGGAAGTTAAATCTAGTTATTTCGAGTTGCTCTCTTAAGTATTTACCTTAACACACAATATAAATTCCTTGTGTATTCGACCATGACTCGCGTTGGCTTTATTGTTATAATGACCGTTTTATATTCCCTTGATTGGTGTGTGAATTGGACGCGATCAATTTTTGGTGCCGTTGTCGAGGAGTTTTCGGTGTTAGCTATATAATTGAGTTTGTTTCTTGAAGTATCTTCTTTTGCTTTCGTGATTCCAACTTGTTGAAGTGATTGTAGGTTTCAAATGGCGAACAACAAAATTGGAAATATACCATTGGGTGAGGTGCATTGCGAAGAGGAACAACTTGATGAAATGCCGCAAGTTCCATAACAAAACCGCCGAGGCCATGGGCAACAAGATAATGTGCCTCTACCTCCCCCCCCCCCCCCC